>JAIGNY010004092.1:0-120000 GCA_020152595.1 Chiridota heheva
GGAGATTAAAAATGAACTTTTTAGTTAGTGATGGTCTACTGGGCAAGATGATCCCCAAAAGATGTTCTATCATCATTGTTGTTTAAATTAAAGATTGCATTCTTTAATTTCTTATGCCAAAAAAAAAAAAAGAAAAGAGATGTAAACATGTTTTTCCCCATTTTAATTATATTACAGCCACCACCAACTTATATCCCTCTTATAACTTTTTAAAGGTTCCTGATGTCTCGATCATGCTCAATGACCTAGGTTATATATAAACATTTTATTCTTCAATATAATGTACATAGCCTTTACAGTTCAGTGTATTTTTGTTTCTGTTGCCTGGTTGCAGTTGATCAAATTGTGACTTGTAATGGATGCAAAATGTGTGGTGTAAAAGCAGGGTAAGGGGGGGGGGGCTTAGGGGCTGAGGACCTTAGTTATTTTCAAGGGGGCTCAGTCCCCCATATCTATATTTAATAATTTCAAGCAGATAACGCATTGTTTTATGTCGGTTACTTTAAACATTGGTCAGAAGAGCCCTCCTAGCTCACAATTTAGCTCTACACCACTGGGTATAGACAAATGGGAAGACGGTTAAGTATAATAACAATTCTTTAATTTTTTTCTCAAATTTTAATCCCTGAAAAGGCAGAAAAAAAGATTATGGTGATTGGGGGAGTGTAGGAGAATTAGCAACCATTTTTTTTTGTCAGAATCAGCCCCTTCAAAGGATAGAACAAACAATGGATTTACATCAGAAATGAGAGGTCTTTCCAATCATGTACCAAAAATTAAAATAACATTTGCATATTTTGACATGAATATTTGATAGGCAGTAGAATGGTGAATTCTTATTCAGTTTTGTGAGGAATTTTCATAGTTTTGATAGCAATATAAAAGCATTCCCTCATTTGTGCAGTGCTCTAAAAATTAATGTAGACTGAAAAGTTTAATGTGTGGCTTGCATATATAGCTGTATGGACATGCTTCCAAACATATCTATTTTACTTTTTATGAAAATGAAAATACAATCCTGAGTAGAATAGAACTTTTTAGACATTAATAAGAACATTTTAACACACAGAATATTGAAGGCATGCAGCATTGTTGTTCATTAATAGGAACATTTATAACACACGAGAATATTGAAGTCATGCAGCCATATTGTTCAGTCCGGCAACATGCCCATTATAATAGAAACATTTATAACACACGAGAATATTGAGGTCATGCAGCCATATTGTTCAAATGTTGCGATAAAATGTCATAGTTTCTAAGTGTACTTGAAATATTGAAAATCATTGTGATGAAAAACATTTAAATTTTCAAAATGGCCGTTTCTCGCCTAAAAGCTTAGCTCTATTGTCTATTTTATCTAATATTTCCAAAATGGCGTGGTGAACAATATCAAATGGGAGTGGAAAAGTTGTAGCCATTACAGTAATGAAGGTATTTTCATAAGTTTTAAGTTTCCCCTAGCAAAGACATTTTCCCAGACATATTTCAAATTTAAAAAATGTAACATTGCATAAGGCTTTAACAATATGATAGCAAAGGATCATTGAAAATATCACAAAATGGCAGCTTCCATGTAGCAAAATGTTCCCAATAATAGGAACATTTATGTTCCTGTTAAAAGGCATGTACTGGACTGTTTTTCTGTAATCTTCTTTGCATAATTTCTGTCTACCTTTATCCTTTGAATGTTGAAATGTTTAATTATGTTAAAATTTCTTCAATATGCATAAAAAATGGGAGCATGCTTTGTTAAATATAGTTTAAGATCTATCAAGGTATGCTAATAGTTAGATCATAGATAATTGTTTTGATTTTTAATCAATCATGAAAATAGCAATACAAACTCATTTAAAAATGATCTTACTTCCCAATTTTACTACATAATAAGATTGATAATGAATGAAAATAATAACAATGCTGATGATGTTGATGATAATGATGATGACAAAGGCAAAGACGATGATGTCAACAATGCATGATAAGCAATGGCATGGCCAGGGTAAAATGGTGTACAAAATAATTTTAATGGGGAAGAGGAGGAGATGGGGGAGGAGGGTGTGGCAGTTAGGTTGCTGATAAACCTGCTCAAATGACAACATTATATGACGTCACTACATGAACATTACATTACACAGCATAACCCCAAGTCAACATGTTTTTGGTGAATATTATGTTATTAATTTTAGGGCATTTTCTTCAGAGCAATGTTGATGATAGGCCCAATTTGTTTGGATATTGTTTTAATTAAACAAAGTGATAAGTTTTTGTTTCTAAACAACAAGTTTTCATTTTAAAATGACACTTTAAATGTTGTGTGCCAATGATAGTCTCTTTGCACTCCTAAAAGGGAATGGTCAAATTTGACCACAATATGGTCAAAATTTGACCAAGTGAGGAGTGAATTATGCACCGAACCATATGTGGTCAAATTTGACCAAACTAGCATGGTCAATATTTTTGACCATGCCAACTTGGTCAAATTGACCACATTTGGTTCGGTGGAATCGGTGCATAATTCACTCCTCACGTAGTCAAATTTAAGCATTAACGCTTGGTCAATCTGTTGACCACTGCAGCTTGGTTAAATCTTCTGACCATTTTGTGGTGAAATTGACTACAAAAATGGCTCCAGTTGACTAATTCCTTGGTCAAATTAAAATCCTGTTTTACAAAAAAAACAGTAACAACACAATGTTTCAGTTTGGAATTGTTTAATTTCATAACAATCCTGGGAAGCCGTTAATAATACAATAATGTTTTTTTCTATAATACAGATAACAGAAAAATGAAAATATCACTACATTTACTTTAAAAGATATGCAAATTAAAATTTTCTGAGTGATTCATTGAACTTGAAATTTCAAGGCACATGAGCATGTCAAGATGTCAGCATTGCAAATGATTAGTAACTTTTAGATAGATATCTGGTGATAATTTTTCTTTAACAAATACTTTAATTGGACTATAAGGAAACCTAAACAACTATGACCAACTAGCCATCAACTATGATTCAAACATCAAAACAAAGTTTCTATTTCAACTTAACTTGCAATTTGTTTATAAATCTTGTGAAACTCTTTAAAATGCAGTAAAAAAATCCTGTACAAACATAAATGGTTGCAATACACTGGCCTCAAGTTAAAACATATTGGTATTTCATGAATTTTAATAGACTAGAAGTTTTGTAATTTTGCCTCTACACGTTGAGATGTCCACCTAACAACAAAATTGTTCAAATTATAATTTAGGCTACTCTCATGTATGTATAAAATTGTCTGTTGTAAAACTCAAACTCGTATCTCTTCAGGCCAAGCACTACCAAGTGCCAGACTTTTTTGTACTTTTTTTAATAACGTATCAAACTAATCAGTATCTTCCTAAAAAGACACTGCTGGGAAGTTGATCTGCGATGGACTGGCGGGGAGACAGGTACTTTCATCCGCTTGGAAATCGTGGATAACCATGGAAGTACCCCCTGCCCCCCCCCCCCTTCCCCCTGGAAGACTTTATTTTCTGTGAAATTGTACCCTTAAAAAAGAAAACTGCCTGGACACGTACATGATTATTCCTATGTGATTAAATGGACATACAAAAATTTCAGCAGTTCAGTCTTTATAATTTCCAAGTTAACACTGTTAGTTCTGGAATAACAGATATGAAATTTTTTTAATTGATTTTCTACACATGACACAATTTGACTGTCATAAAGATTAAAATTGTTTCAAATGACTGAGAGAGAGTCATGCATGGCAGGGGATAAAAATTAATGGACTTACTTAATATGTGGACCTCTCTCAGGGGCGTGTCTAGCTTTTCATTTTTGAGGGGACTTCCCCTACTGAGAAACATATATTCATGCCCTCCCTCCAACCCCCTACCCCCCGGAAAGGGTTTATATTTCCTGATTGCCTTCTCCCTGGTTAAGAGGGAAAATTATTAACATATAAAATTGAAGGAAAATGCATAAAATTGTTGGAAATTTTGGCAACATTTCAAAAAAATAAAGTAAATTTTGTAATAACTGAAATAAATTCCCGAAAATGAAGAAAATATTGAAGCAAATTTCACGAAAAATAATGAAAATTTCAAAAATGAAGATAATTTCCCGAAAATGAAGCATTTCACAAAAATTGAAGGAAATTTCCCGAAAATTTATGGAAATTTCACGAGAATTGATTGAAGTTTTTTCTGAAAAATGAGATATATCCCGAAAAGAAAGGAAAATTTATGGATATTTCTCAAAATTGAAGACGATTTCACAAAAATTAGGGAAATTTCAGAAGAGTTGATGCAAATTCCCTGAAAACAAAGAAGATATCCCGAAAATAAAAGAAATTTCCCAAAAATTGAAACAAATTTCGTAAAAACTGAAAATAAATTCCCAAAATGAATATTGAAGGAGACTTATTGAAAATTGAAGATTTCCAAAAGAAAAGATGCCATGATAGAATCTGATTCTTTTAAACTCAATGCATTAGACCTTGTCATACTGTGCAGATATGGTTTTCAGTTGATGGACTGTTCACCCCTACCACTTTTAGTGCTCCCCCTGCATCTTGTGTCACCCACTACATAAATATAAATCATCTGCAAGTCTGAATGACTTGAAAGGATCTGAATGACATACATGCTTGTCCATCATCAAAAGCTAGGAGGATATATGCCCAAGGGGTGGGGGGGGGAGAACTTCTATATGTGAGGTATATATACATCTGCTGCCCATGCACTGGCCTTTTCCCACAATTTTCGTAGTGCAGGTATCAAAAATCCAATCTCTCATACTGCTGGTCTAAATTTTTTTGCATATTTTCATACTGCAGGTATCAGAAATCACTTAAGCTCCGGCCCTCAAAAACAAAAATAGCTAGACACGACCCAGAGAGCAAAGTTATATAGGTTTTAATTTATTAATTATAAAATAAAATAGATTAAAGAAAAAAAACCGATCTGCAACTGAATGGTTCTCGATCCTGAAATAAATTCTACCCACGCCGAATTTGACAGGTTGCAAGATTACAATGTGTACGTGATGGATGCTAACAATTTCTAAACCTGTTAACTTAGCTCTTTAAGTTTCAGAACTGCATTCGGTGAGTCAACATTCTGACAGTATTATATGCTATAGCTGCTACATGGCTGCTACACAACTACTGCAAGTATTACCTAGCCTATAGTGCCTACTGAGTGAGGTGTTTATCTCACTACATCCGGTGAGACTAGCCTTGTTCATTTCTTATTTCAAATAATATTATTCTCCTTCACTATCTCTTTGTGACTCTTCAAAAAATATATTTCGTTTTGGTGTAATAAATATTTTCTATTATGTTTGTAAATGATACCATTCTTCATATCACTTTTTAGATCTGGCTATTAAAATATTGGATTGGCACTGGAAGTTTTCGTCTACATTCCTCAACGTTGCCAATTTACATGACTTTTGCGAATAAAAACAACGTCATTAATTTGTTAATTAGCATTGCTGAAATTGATTGTAGCATAGGAAGCATTCAAGTACAACCTTCAATAAATAACACTTAATTTGAAGTCCATAATCTCTTCATTTAATAAACTTTAAAATATAGTTCTCAATTAAAAGATGGCAGATTTTGAGCATGCAGTTTACAATACTAGTCCTGTCACTTCCTGAGGGCCACGGCAGAAAAAAGGGGAGTAGTTGTTGAATTAAGCCACCTTTATTGCAAGAGTTAATGGTTTTGGATTCATTAACGTAGTAATAACATCATTTTACAAATTTGTTTTAGCTTATGTTTACTACATAGTAATATTGGTAATGAATAAAATGTGGGAGATATAATAATTATAATAATAACAAAATCACAAAATATCTGGGAAAATTTGTTCCACCTTGAAATCAGAAATTGCCAAACTATTCACAAAATGTGGATTAACACATTACTTCTATAAGCAGAATAAACAAAATAGTCACTAGTATTCATGGTTCATTTAACTTTGCTACCAATCCATCCCCAACATAGGTGCTATGCCTATCTATATACCCATCGTCTTTAGTCTTTTCATCCCATTATCAGTAGTACCTCTGAGGCCATCAGCTGCGCGCCTATATCTCAATACTCGTCATTGTAATTACAAGCATCAGTTTTCATCCCATTATCAGTGGTACCTCTGAGGCCATCAGCTGCGCGCCTATATCTCAATACCCGTCATTGTCATTACAAGCATCAGTTTTCATCCCATTATCAGTGGTACCTCTGAGGCCATCAGCTGCGCGCCTATATCTCAATACCCGTCATTGTCATTACAAGCATCAGTTTTCATCCCATATCAGTGGTACCTCTGAGGCCATCAGCTGCGCGTCTATATCTCAATACCTGTCATTGTCATTACAAGCATCAGTTTTCATCCCATTATTAGTGGTACCTCATGAGGCCATCAGCTGCGCGCCTATATCTCAATACCCGTCATTGTCATTACAAGCATCAGTTTTCATCCCATTATCAGTGGTACCTCTGAGGCCATCAGCTGCGCGCCTATAGCTCAATACCCGTCATTGTCATTACAAGCATCAGTTTTCATCCATTATCAGTGGTACCTCTGAGGCCATCAGCTGCGCGCCTATATCTCAATACCCGTCATTGTCATTACAAGCATCAGTTTTCATCCCATTATCAGTGGTACCTCTGAGGCCATCAGCTGCGCGCCTATATCTCAATACCCGTCATTGTCATTACAAGCATCAGTTTTCATCCCATTATCAGTGGTACCTCTGAGTCCATCAGCTGCGCGCTCATATCTCAATACCCGTCATTGTCATTACAAACATCACTTTTCATCCCATTATCAGTGGTACCTCTGAGGCCATCAGCTGCGCGCCTATATCTCAATACCCATCATTGTCATTACAAACATCACTTTTCATCCCATTATCAGTGGTACCTCTGAGGCCATCAACTGCGCCTATATCATTGTCATTTCAAGCATCACTTTTCTTCCATTATCAGTGGTACCTCATGAGGCCTTCGGCTGTGCCTATACCCATCATTTTTATTTCAAGCATCACTTTTCATCACATTATCAGTGGTACCTCTTGAGGCCATTAACTGTGCATATAGGTCTAAATACCCGTCATTGTCATTACAAGCTTTACTTTTCATCCCATTATCAGTGGTACCTTTTAGGCTATAAACTGCCTATATCTGAATACCCATCATTGTCATTACAAGCTTTACTTTTCATCCCATTATCAATGGTACCTTTGAGGCTATAAACTGCCCATATCTAAATACCCATCATTGTCATTATGAGTGCCATTTCTCATCCCATTATTAATACCATCATCATCAGTTGTGTAGATTTTACTCTGGTAGACATGCTGACCCTGGTCATTGTGTTTGTTGACCATCTCATATTGACGGTCTTGATGTTCAGCTTGGGAGGTTCTTCTTTGTTGTGAAGTAGAAGTTGCAATTTGCAGCAGCATAGGAAGCCTGAGACTATTATTATAGTCAGGAGGGACCCACCAGCACCAGCAGCTATGATGATAACCACTAAGTTAGGTTGCCCTGGCTCCGGCGATAAACTCGTCTTGTCAATGAAAGCATTTGTTGTGGAGGATTCATAATTTGTAAGAATATTGATCTCTGGCCGAGTACGTTTCGGAGTCACGAAAGTCGTGACTCCTGCAGAGGATGTTGTTGGTACATGGCATATGTCAACCTTTTCCCATAGAAAGGTGTTCGATCCAAGCAAATTGCACACAACTTCAGTGTCAGTGTCATCCCTGCACACAGGAATATGATTTACAGACACACTTACAGTTAGAGTACCCTCAATGATGTGGTTGGATGGTAAACCTGACCCAATCATGATAAACGTTGCATCTGTGGATGAATCCTTGGTGAATAAACAAGTATATTTGATGAACTCTTCTCCATTTACAGATATTGTCTCCATTTGTATCTGAACATCTGCAGCCTGCACAGTAGCAATGTATGAAAGCAATATAAATGTGATCATTAAGCTATCCATGATGAAAGTCTTCACTGTTCAGGTGCCTATCCTGTTAAAAACTACATATAAGAAAGTATAACTTCCCTTTCAGGGCACCTTCTCCTTGGATAGTTGGAAATAATTGCAATTTTAAAATCTCTTATTTCCTTCAGATTCCAGTTGATTTTATCTTGTAATTCATTCGAGATAATATAAGATCCCATCCGCTCATGCGTCAGTTAGTTCATTTGCTTGTACATTTGTGTCAGCATTAATTCGTTCGTTTTACTTCAATAAAAAAAAATTAAATTTCTTCACAATCGCCCTTTATATTCAGTTGTGAATATGTTTAGTGACGTGGTCATTATTAACGGAATATTTGCCTTTTTCTGACTGTAAAACTTCTAGTTATTATGTCAGAGACGCTTGAAAATGTTGATGGGTGCGTGGCATCTACATCAAAATCTACCTCTAGTAATCCTATGGTAGGCAATTAGCGTGGCTGATGAGCCTAGTGTTAAGACTAAAGTGTCGAAGGGAAAAACGAACTTGACAGGTTCTAAGTCCATGAAAGGAAAAGCTAAACATAAAACCGGTAAAGATGTTGGTTCAAAGGATACATTAGATACTGTGGGTGTGAATAAACTGACTGACGCATGCGCGGGGATGGGATCTCACCGTATCTGTCACTCACCATTACTCATAAAATCAAGATCAAACAAGTTTGAAGCTGGTAAGTTTTCATTCAATCTTTTTATTATAACATATTTGTTGTCTCAGTTATTCAATTCTATGTAAATAATTTGCATGCTTCAAGTTATATACTGTCTATTTTAATCGATATCTTTTTATCCTATCCACATTATCACAACCACACTACAATTGTTAACTTTGAAATTATCTGCAGCCTATATATCACGAGGAAGTGTAGTAGTTTGATAATTTTGCCAGAAAAGCTGAACTTCACAAAAGTTTTATATTAAATCAATCTTCCAACTCGTCAAAGTGTGTTGTACACCTATTGTCTAATGCTACTTCTCCACTTAATAGATGTGTTTTATACTCCGAAGTAGAAATCTTCAAATGCAGCATTTAGACATATCCTTTCTTTCATGGTATATTGATTCTAGAGCTTCAGCAGGTTTTGATAGATCCTGAAAAGATGTATCTTTCTTTCAGCTTGCTAGACTTGGGGATAGTTGTACCCAATTGCTATTTTGTTATAAAATCTAATTAAAACACAGATGTTCACAATTGATTATGTTAATTCACAAAAATTAAAAAGAAACCATCCAAATATGTTTAATCGAAGTGTATTATAAAAAAATCCAGACAAAACATTCAGTATACCTGTCTTATACTGATGTATACTGTTCATTCCAACTGGTACCCTTGATGTTTATTCTTATATTATTCTTTAGTTCAAGCTGACCTTTTTTTATGACTGATCTGTCATGCATGAAATTCTTGATTATTTACATTCAGGTTTGGGAGTATAAAGTTTGAGGAAGTAGTGTAAAGTGTCGTTTTGACATTTTGTCTGAAGTATAAGAATTTGAATATTATAAATATTCATAACTAAGTTTTGATCTAAAATTACACAGAAATCTAACAGTCTAGGACCATACAATGAAGTACAGGATGAAATCTAACAGTCTAGGACCATACAATGAAGTACAGGGTGAAATCTAAGTCTAGGACCATACAATGAAGTACAGGGTGAAATCTAACAGTCTAGGACCATACAATGAAGTACAGGGTGAAATCTAATAGTCTAGGACCATACAATGAAGTACAGGGTGAAATCTAAGTCTAGGACCATACAATGAAGTACAGGGTGAAATCTAACAGTCTAGGACCATATAATGAAGTACAGGGTGAAATCTAACAGTCTAGTACCATAGAATGAAGTACAGGGTGAAATCTAACACTTTAGGACCATACAATGAAGTACAGGGTTTTATGATAAATAAAGATCAAGGAATATTCTCATGATTTCCTTGTGATAAAAGTGGACAAAGTTGAAAGTAAGGAAATAAATTGGTGAAGAATCATATATTTTTCCAAACAATCAACAAGCGACTATGGTGCACCATATCATAATTGTTATTGCAAAGATGAACTTCCAAGACAATTTTATATATGTATTTTTAAAAAATCAATAACCTCCTTCTGGAATCTCGAAACCAGGAACAAACTTCACACCATCAAACCCCCAAAGTCGGGACAAACACCCCGTGCACAGTCGCAACCGCAGGGAGGGTGTTGTTATCACCCGCATCTGCCTCCTCCACACCTTTCTCACCCACTCTTCCCTACTTTCCGGCCCCCTGCTTCTCTCTGCCCTACATGCAACACGCAACTCTCGATCAAGCATGTCCTCTTAACCTGTCCCTTCTACCTGAACTCCAGATCACAGTCCTTTCACCCACCCTCCATCTCAATTTCCGATCTTTTCAAGAACAATCCTACCTCCAACTTCATCACCTTTCTCCGCAACAGCAATTTATTCCACCTGATCTAAACCTCCCTTTCCTTTTCTGCCTTGCCTTCCTTTTATCACCTTAACTTCTTTCCATTATCCACCTTTTCTCCATCCTTCCTTCTCTCCCACCTCTCTTTCCTATCTGTCCTAACTCAAGCACCTTAGTTTTTAAAATTCTCTTGGCACATTTGTCTCTGACTGTTAAACATCAACAAACCAAACCAAACCAAACAGCAATTATGAATAAGAAAACTGTAATTATGTAAAATTGAAATTTGGATAAAATCTGCTATTATGTATGTTTATTGCATACAAGTAGGTCATTTGCAGACTGCGTGAATGTTTTTCTTTCATAATTTCAACTCAATTTTAAACAATATAATTTAACACAGCAAAAAGGGGTCTGGGGAAACTTTATAAAATTGTTGGCAGCATACCATTTCTTTTTAAGAGCAATGCCTTGTGAGACAAGTGCAAGCTTTTTCAGGACTGAAATCATGTGCTACTCTGTTCTTTAATCCTATTTAGGAAGCATGGAAAGCTAGGAGAAACCCTCCTCCTCCCTGAGAGGATTTTACCTTCCCAGTTGGATACTGTCTTCTATATTATTAAAATGAAATTTGGTATAGTTGAAGGAAATTTGGATAAAATTTGGCAACAGTTCCTGACAATTGAATTAAAGTTTCCAAAAATTGATTAAAGTTTCCCGAAAATTCAAAAAGAGGTTTCTAGATTAAAAGCAACATATATGTTGGCAACTTATTGTACTAGAGCAATTTGTTTGCTTGTAACTTGGAATTTGGTGGTTTAATCCCCCCCCCCTTCTTGCCCCCTCTTCACCTAAAATTGTACCCTTCCTATCCCCTGCCTGTAATACAATGCTTAGGAATGAAATAAGTACTACTGTGCCTTGTATGTACCACAAGCAATAATACATGTGCAGTGCAGGGGATGCATTTTGTTATATTTCAAAGAAGGGGGAGGGACTTCAACAGTGATTTTTCAATTATTGTCCATGATAAATATTTAATCCCTCAACACTGAGTTCATTGCCAGACTTGTATTTTCTAACTTATAAAACAAAAAATTTACTATAAGTAGAATTCTGTGTAGACATAAAACAAAAGACATGATTCTGCATAAGACATAATTTTGCATAGACATAACACATTTACCTCATAAAACATTCACCACAGTTATATACAGGTATTTAAAAAAAAAAAAAAAAAAACACTTCCTCAATTGCTAAAAATCTTAATGTCTGAGTCAAGTTTTTCCTCTAAATTTCATCCAGATACTAGATTGCAGTTTGTTATACAGGTATGTGTATTTTCAGAATTTGTAATTGATTTTTATATTCAAATGAAGATTGAATTCTTAGTAGCAAAGTGTTTTGACTTTTAGAATAAAACATAATTGCTCAACTTTTTAGCTAGGTTGAAGGTATTTATCACATGCATTAAACAGAATCTCAAATGATTATTGGAATTCTTAATTTCAGTACCCCATACCTCATGGAATATTAGGGTTCTTTTTACATCTACCCATAATTTCCCTAACATCAACACGGTGAGCAGTTTGTTTTTTATTTAAAGGAAAGATATCACCCCATAAATATATTCAGGAGCGAATGCCTACGTACTGATAACGTCACTTCCGGTGTTCAATTTTCCTTATTGATTGCTAGAAATCTGTGATGTTATCGATCGCACCTCTGCTGGACCGAACATACAGGTTTCCATGTGTTATCAATAATATCTTAGATTTCTCACAATCAGTAAGGAAAATAGAACACCGGAAGTGACATTATGGCGTTCCAATTATTCATGTCACAATACCTGTCCTTTAAGAAAGCTTAATTGCAGTTAACTGATTTGAAATTAAATAAATCATGAAAAAATAATGATTAAATAGGTTTTGGGTTGTGAATTTTACTTCATGATATAATTATTCACTAAAATTTTGATAATGAATAAAAAGTGCAAGATGTTATAATAATCAAAAATTACTAAAATTCTGGGAACTTTGATATATGAATTAGGAAACTTCCACAAGTAATTAATATGGAGTTTATTTTTTCTATAAACAAAACAAATGATTAAAGTGTCACTATGCTTTCACTTCACTTATTACACCAATCCATCCCCATCATAGCTACTATATGCTATATCTAAATACCCATCATTGTCATTACAAGCCAAACTTTTCATCCCATTATCAGTGGTACCTCTGATCCTTCAGCTGCACCTATACCCATCATTGTCATTACAAGCCTAACTTTTCATCCCATTATCAGTAGTACTTTTGATGCTATCCACAGTGCCTATATCTAAATACTTATCATTGTCATTATGAGCATCTCTATTTTCATCCCATTATCAGTTGTTCCTCAGCCTCAGGCAATCAGCTGCGCCATTATCTAAATACCCGTCATTAGGAACATCACTATTTTTATCCCATCAGCAGTTGTACCTCAGTCTCAGGCCATCAGCTGCGCTTATCTCAATACCCGTCATTGTCATTATGAACATCACTCTTAATCCCATTATCAGTGGTACCTCTGATGCCTTCAGCTGCACCTATATTTCAATACCCATTATTGTCATTACAAGCATCACTTTTCATCCCATTATCAGTGGTACCTCTGATGCCTTCAACTGCACCTATAGTTCAATACCCATCATTGTTATTACAAGCATCACTCTTCATCCCATTATCAGTGGTACTTCTTGAGGCCATCAGCTGCACCTATATCTCAATACCCATCATTGTCATTTCAAGCGTCACATTTCATCCCATTATCAGTGATACCTCGATGATGCCTTCAGCTGTGCATATACCCATCATTGTCATTTCTAGTGTCACTTTTCATCCCATTATCAGTGGTACTTTTGAGGCTATCAACCGTACCCATATCTAAATACCCATCATTGTCATTATGAGCGCCACTTTTCATCCCATTATTAGTACCATCATCAGTTGTGTAGATTTTACTCTGGTAGACATGCTGACCCTGGTCATTGTGTTTGTTGACCATCTCATATTGACGGTCTTGATGTTCAGCTTGGGGAGGTTCTTCTTTGTTGTGAAGTAGAAGTTGCAATTTGCAGCAGCATAGGAAGCCTGAGACTATTATTATAGTCAGGAGGGACCCACCAGCACCAGCAGCTATGATGATGACCACTAAGTTAGGTTGCCCTGGCTCCGGCGATAAACTCGTCTTGTCAATAAAAGCATTTGTTGTGGAGGATTCATAATTTGTAAGAATATTGATCTCTGGCCGAGTACGTTTCGGAGTCACGAAAGTCGTGACTCCTGCAGAGGATGTTGTTGGTACATGGCATATGTCAACCTTTTCCCTTAGAAAGGTGTTCGATCCAGACAAAGTGCACACAACTTCAGTGTCAGTGTCATCCCTGCACACAGGAATATGATTTACAGACACACTTACAGCTAGACTACCCTCAATGATGTGGTTGGATGGTAAACCTGAACCAATCATGATAAAAACACTATCTGTGGATGAATCCTTGGTGAATAAACAAGTATATTTGATGAACTCTTCTCCATTTACAGATATTGTCTTCATTTGTATCTGAACATCTGCAGCCTGCACAGTAGCAATGTATGAAAGCAATATAAATGTGATCATTAAGCTATCCATGATGAAAGTCTTCACTGTTCAGGTGCCTATCCTGTTAAAAACTACATATAAGAAAGTATAACTTCCCTTTCAGGGCACCTTCTCCTTGGATAGTTGGAAATAATTGCAATTTTAAAATCTCTTATTTCCTTCAGATTCCAGTTGATTTTATCTTGTAATTCATTCGAGATAATATAAGATCCCATCCGCTCATGCGTCAGTTAGTTCATTTGCTTGTACATTTGTGTCAGCATTAATTCGTTCGTTTTACTTTTAAAAAAAAAAAAAATTCTTCACAATCGCCCTTTATATTCAGTTGTGAATATGTTTAGTGACGTGGTCATTATTAACGGAATATTTGCCCTTTTCTGACTGTAAAACTGCTAGTTATTATGTCAGAGACACTTGAAAATGTTGATGGGTGCGTGGCATCTACATCAAAATCTACCACTAGTAATCCTACAATAGGCAGTGAGCATGGCTGATGAGCCTAGTGTTAAGACTAAAGTGTCGAAGGGAAAAACGAACTTGACAGGTTCTAAGTCCATGAAAGGAAAAGCTAAACATAAAACCGGTAAAGCTGTTGGTTCAAAGGATAGTAGTCCTTGAGATACTGTGAGTGTGAATAAGCTGAATGACGCATGCGCGGATGGGATCTCACCTTATCTCTCACTCACCATTACTCATAAAATCAAGATCAAACAAGTTTGAAGCTGGTAAGTTTTCATTTAATCTTTTATTATAACATATTTGTTGTCTCAGTTATTCAATTCTATGTAAATAATTTGCATGCTTCAAGTTATATACTGTCTATTTTAATCGATATCTTTTTATCCTATCCACATTATCACAACCACACTACAATTGTTAACTTTGAAATTATCTGCAGTATATATCACGGTGAAGTGTAGTAGTTTGATAATTTCGCCAGAAAAGCTGAACTTCACAAAAGTTTTATATTAAATCAATCTTCCAACTCTTCAAAGTGTGTTTTACACCTATTGTCTAATGCTACTTCTCCACTTAATAGATGTGTTTTATACTCCGAAGCAGAAATCTTCAAATGCAGCATTTAGACATATCCTTTTTTTCATGGTATATTGATTCTAAAGCTTCAGCAGGTTTTAATAGATCCTGAAAAGATGTATCTTTCTTTCAGCTTGCTAGACTTGGGGATAGTTGTACCCAATTGCTATTTTGTTATAAAACCTAATTAAAACACACAGATGTTTACAATTGAGTATGTTAATTCACAAAAATGAAAAAGAAACCATCCAAATATGTTTAATCGAAGTGTATTATAAAAAATCCAGACAAAACATTCAGTATACCTGTCTTTTACTGATGTATACTGTTGAATCCAACTGGTACCCTTGATATTTATTCTTATATTATTCTTTAGTTCAAGCTCACCCGTTTATATGACTGGTCTGTCATGCATGAAATTCTTGATTATTTACATTCAGGTTTGGGAGTATAAAGTTCGAGGAAGTAGTGTAAAGTGTCGTTTTGACATTTTGTCTGAAGTATAAGAATTTGAATATTATAAATATTCATAACTAAGTTTTGATCTAAAATTACACAGAAATCTAACAGTCTAGGACCATACAATGAAGTACAGAGTGAAATCTAAGTCTAGGATCATACAATGAAGTACAGGGTGAAATCTAACAGTTTAGGACCATACAATGAAGTACAGGGTAAAATCTAACAATCTAGGACCATACAATGAAGTACAGGGTGAAATCTAAGTCTAGGACCATACAATGAAGTACAAGGTGAAATCTAACAGTCTAGGACCATACAATGAAGTATAGGGTGAAATATGACAATCTAGGATCATACAATGAAGTACAGGATAAATTTACAGTCTAGGACCATACAATGAAATATCGGGTGAAATCTAACAGTCTAGGACAATACAATGAAGTACAGGGTGAAATCTAACAGTCTAGGACCATACAATGAAGTACAGAGTGAAATCTAACAGTCTAGGACCATACAATAAAGTACAGGGTGAAATTGAACAGTCTAGGACCATACAATGAAGTACAGGGTGAAATATAACAGTCTAGGACCATACAATGAAGTATAGGGTGAAATCTGACAGTCTAGGACCATACAATGAAGTACAGGTGAAGTCCAACAGTGTAGGACCATACATTGAAGTACAGGGTGAAATCTAACAGTCTAGGACCACACAATGAAGTACAGGGTGAAATCTAACAGTCTAGAGCCACACAATAAAGTACAGGGTGAAATCTAACAGTCTAGGACCATACAATGAAGTACAGGGTGAAATCTAACAGTCTAGGATCATATAATGAAGTACATGGTAAAATCTAACAGTCTAGGACCATGCAATGAAGTACAGGGTGAAATCTAACAGTCTATGACCATACAATGAAGTACAGGGTGAAATCTAACAGTCTAGGATCATACAATGAAGTGCAGGGTGAAATCTAACAGGCTAGGACCATACAATGAAGTACAGGGTGAAATCTAACAGTCTAGGACCATACAATGAAGTACAGGGTAAAATCTAACAGTCTAGGACCATACAATGAAGTACAGAGTGAAATCTAACAGTCTAGGACAATACAATGAAGTACAGGGTGAAATATAACAGTCTAGGACCATACAATAAAGTACAAGGTGAAATCTAACAGTCTAGGACCATACAATGAAGTATAGGGTGAAATCCGACAGTCTAGGACCATACAATGAAGTACAGGGTGAAATCTAACAGTCTAGGACCATACAATGAAGTACAGGGTGAAATCTAACAGTCTAGGATCATACAATGAAGTACAGGATAAAATCTAACAGTCTAGGACCATACAATGAAGTACAGGGTGAAATCTAACAGTCTAGGACCATACAATAGAGTACAGGGTGAAATTTAACAGTCTAGGATCACACAATGAAGTACAGGGTGAAATCTAAGAGTCTAGAACCATACAATGAAGTACAGGGTGAAATCTAACAGTTTAGGACCATACAATGAAGTACAGAGTGAAATCTAACAGTCTAGGACCATACAATGAAGTACAGGGTGAAATCTAACAGTCTAGGACCATACAATGAAGTACAAGGTGAAATCTAACAGTCTAGGACCATACAATGAAGTATAGGGTGAAATCTGACAGTCTAGGACAATACAATGAAGTACAGGTGAAATCTAACAGTCTAGGACCATACAATAAAGTACAGGGTGAAATTGAAGAGTCTAGGACCACACAATGAAGTACAGGGTGAAATCTTACAGTCTAGAGCCATACAATGAAGTACATGGTGAAACCTAACAGTCTAGGACCATACAATGAAGTACAGGGTGAAATCTAACAGTCTAGGATCATACAATGAAGTACAGTGTGAAATCTAACAGTCAAGGACCACACAATGAAGTACAGGTTAAAATCTAACAGTCTAGGACCATACAATAGAGTACAGGGTGAAATCTAACAGTCTAGGATCATACAATGAAGTACAGGGTGAAATCTAACAGTCTAGGACCATACAATGAAGTACAGAGTGAATTCTAACAGTCTAGGACCATACAATGAAGTACAGGGTTTTATGATAAATATCAAGGAATATTCTTATGATTTCCTTGTGATAAAAGAGGACAAAGTTGAAAGGAAGGAAATAAATTGGTGAAGAATCATATGTTATTCCAAACACTCAACAAGTGACTATGGTGCACCATATCATAGTTGTTATTGCATTGATGAACTTCCAAGACAATTTTATATATGTATTTCTTTAGAAATCAATAATCTCTTTCTAGATTATTGGATCAACTTTCTCATCGAGTGGGTATAAAACATATGCACTAACTTCAAAGACAATTTTATTGATGTTTAAATCTCTTTAGGAATCAATAAACTCTTTCTAAATTATGGGATCAACTTTTTGTTTAATTATTAAGCAGTCTGGGAGATAACCTTGATCGAGGTACCCAATAGTACCCCAATCCAGGAACTTTTATGCCCATGGGCACAGTCATTTTCAAAGATTACACACTATCCTTAACGTGTGCATCATATGTGGCTAGGTCGTCGAAGACAAAGAAGGCTCTCAATCACAATCGGTCTTAATGTATGAGAGATCATTCTATTGATCACTACTCAATTCTGTGAAAAATGAATAAGAAATATTTTGAGTGAATATTCTAAACAACATAAGAATATTACTACTACTCAACAGTATTTTTACATGTTTTGCAAACAAACTTGTGTTAGCACATTGAATATTGGTGTGAGTGAGGCCTTAGCGTCTGTATATTCTCAGTGCAATATTAAACTGTGACGTCATTCAACGATCGCCTTCATCTCTAACATTATTTTATCTGGTGTTGTATTTTTATTGGATCACATTACATACTTAAATCGACACCCTAAATGAATTTTCTAAATGGCGTTACAAGTACATTCAATCAAAAAACATCTAAACATCTGGAATTAGCACACTAAAGAATCTTGTAATCACCACATATTCAACATCTTTAAGAATATGATTTAACACTGACCATCATCTTGTTATGTTAATTCAGTGGCCAGATTTGTCTGTATGATGAAAAACAAACACAAACAGAACTGTCAGTGAAGAAGCATCTTTGTTTTATTCTATGCTAGAAGTATCAAATTTAAAAGATACGTCACACGTCTAATAAGTCACAGGTGTAAAGTGTCTACCATAGAAAGGTCACATCACACCCTTGTGAACAATTGTATTTTTGTGACAATTGAGCAACAATTTAATTTTCCAAATTAGATAATTTCATCAAGATTTTTTCCGCTGTTTAATAAACTGAATTTATCAACTCTATTTTAATTATTTGCTAATTTGGTTGCAAGGTCTCAGAAAATCTGAATAAAATTTACAACACAAAAGGTTAATTTATGAAGTATATATGTGGATAATGATGTCAAGATGTAGAAGCTCATGGTTGTTTATCAAAAATATGGTTAAGTGCTTTCTATTTATTTTCTCTTTTATATAGCTTGAACAGTCTTGACCATGCACTGCCTTACCTTAAAACAATTATTTTCTTACAGTGGAAATTACTTTTGTGAATTTAAAAACATAATATGTAACAGCAATCAACATTCTCAAAACCAACTGTCACAAAATCCTGAATCTCCAGCACTGACTGGGGAGCCAGTTGTCACACCCTGCTCACCGAATATCACTCCCTCCTCAGGTCCAAACTGGACTACGGCAGTTTCATCTATGCCTCAGCCCCAAACTTTACTTGAGGCACCTTTGAGGTTACTAAAAACACTGCCCTAAGGCTCTGCCTTGGCGCCAACCATACCACCTCCATAACCAGTCTCCACGTAGAGGCCAATGAACTCCCCTTTGACCTCAGGTGCTCTTCATATTCCCACCGATCCACTGAACCCTTGCTTCCATTCCATTCGCTCTCCCTCTTTCACCAACCTCCTCAACCTCAACAAATGCATCCCCCCGCCTTTCGGAATCCGGATGCACTCTCACTTGACCAATGTCAACATCAACATTTTCTCGATTGCCAGGCACATTGTCCCTCCCAAACCTACCTGGGTTATCAGTCCCTCCTCCCCCCTTCCCCATGGTTTTCCTTGACCTTTCTTTCTATCTAAAGCTCTCCACAGCCCAGCCTCTTTCGCTCCAAATACTGTAGACGTTTCCATGGCTTCTCCTTCCTTTTCACCAATGGCTCCACATGGGAAGGCTCTTCTGCAGCTGCCGCCTGTCCAGGCCTCACCCATTCCTCAAGGTTGCCCGATGAAGCCTCCATCTACTCTGCTGAAGCAAAGGCCATCCTCGCCTTGAACTTTGTTGAACTCTCCTTCGTCCCCGCTTCGTCATCTTCTCCGACTCAAAATCTGTTCTCACTTGCATCCTCAACATGATCTGGTTGTCTGGTCCAATCCACTCATCCTACAAATCCTCAACAAACTTTATGCTCTTTCCTACTAAGATAATTTTTTAAATCTTTTTCTGTATCCCCAGCCACTTCGGCATTCCAGGCAACAAGAGAGCCGACAGCTGCCCACAATGCTCTGTCGAATCACATCTCTCCTTTTCCCATCCCGCACTCAGACCTCCGTTTCTCCATTTCCAGCTACCTAAGTAAGACCTGGCAAGACTCCTGGAATCTCGAGACCAGTAACAAAGTTCACACCCTCAAACCCCCAAATTCGGGACCAACACCCCCCTGTTTAGTTGTAACCGCAGGGAGGACGTTGTTATTACTCGCATCTGCCTCCTCCACACCTTTCTCACCCACTTTCACCTACTTTCCGGCTTCCCTGCTCTACTCTGCCGTACATGCAACACCGATTTCTCGATCAAGCATATCCTCTTAATCTGTCCCGTATCACAGTCCTCTCACCCTCCATCTCAATTTCCGATCTTTTCAAGAACAATCCTATCTCCAAGTTCATCACCTTTCTCTGCAACAGCAATTTATTCCACCAGATCTAAACCTCCCTTTCCTTCCTTTTTCTATCTTGCCTTCCTTTTATCACCTTAACTTCTTTCCCTTATCCACCTTTTCTCCCTCCTTCTTTCTCTCCCACCTCTCTTTCCTCTCTGTCCTAACTCAAGCACCTTAGTTTTTAACACCCTCTTAGCACATTTGACTCTGACTGTCATGGTGCCATGAAACATCAACAAACCAAACCAAACCAAACAGTAATTATGAATAAGAAACTGTCAGAAGATCTGCTTTCATATATGTTTATTGCATACAAGTAGGTCATTTGCAGATTGCGTGAAGGTTTTTCTTTGATAATTTCAATTAATTTTAAACAATATAAGATTAACACAGCAAAAAGGGGTCTGGGGAAACTTTATAAAATTGGTGGCAGCATACCATTTCTTTTTAAGAGCAATGTCCTCTGAGACAAGTGCAAGCTTTTTCAGGAATGAAATCATGTGCTACTATGTCCTTTAATCCTATGTAAGAAGCATGGAAAGCTAGGAGAAACCCTCCTCCTCCCTGAGAGGATTTTACCTTCCCAGTTGGATACTGTCTTCTATATTATTAAAATGAAATTTGGTATAATTGAAGGAAATTTAGATAAGATTTGGCAACAGTTCCTGACAATTGAATTAAAGTTTCCAAAAATTGAATAAAGTTTCCCAAAAATTTAAAAAGAGGTTTCTAGGTTAGAAGCAACATATATGTAGGCAACTTATTTTACTAGAGCAATTTGTTTGCTTGTAACTTGGAATTTGGTGGTTTAATCCCCATCCTTCTGTCCTCTCCTCACCTGAAAATTTACCCTTCTTATCCCCTGCCTGTAATACATTGCTTAGGAATGAAATAAGTACCACTGTGCCTTGTATGTACCACAAAGCAATAATACATGTGCAGTGCAGGGGATGCATTTTGTTATAATTCAATGAAGGGGGAGGGACTTCAACAGTGATTTTTCAATTATTGTCCATAATAGATATTTTAATCCCACAACACTGAGGTCATTGACAGACTTGTATTTTCTAACTTATAAAACAAAAAATTTACTGTAAGTAGAATTCTGTATAGACATAAAACAAAAGACATGATTCTGCATAGGACATATTTCTGCATAGACATAAAACATTTACCCTATAAAACATTCACCACAGTTATATACCAGTATTTGTGAAAAAAAAAGAAAAAAAAAACGTCCTCAAGTGCTAAAAATCTTAATATCAGTCAAGTTTTTCTTCTAAATTTCATCCAGATACTAGATTGCAGTGTATTTTCAGAATTTTTAATTTATTTTTTATATGAAAATGAAGATTAGATTCTTAGTAGAAAAGGGTTTGAATTTTAGAATAAAACAAATAATTGCTCAACTTTTTAGCTAGGTTGAAGGTATTTATCACATGCATTAACCAGAATCTCAAATGATTATTGGACTTCCTAATTTCAGTACCCCATACCTCATGGTATATTGGGGTTTTTTTTTACATCTACCCATAATTTCCCTTACATCAAAAAGGTGAGCAGTTTGTTTATTATTTAAAGGAAAGATATCACCCCATTCAGGAGCGAATGCCCCCGTACTGATAAACGTCACTTCCGGTCTTCAATTTTCCTTATTGATTGCTAGAAATCTGTGATGTCATCAATTGCACCTCTGCTGGACCGAACATACAGGTTTCCATGTGTTATCAATAACATCACAGATTTCTCGCAATCAGTAAGGAAAATTGAAAACCGGAAGAGACGTTATGGCGTTCAATTATTCATTACACAATATCTGTCCTTTAAGGTAGCTTAATTGCAGTTAACTGTTTTGAAATTGAGTTAACATATTTTTTCTATAAACAGAACAAACAATTTAGGTGTCACTCAGTTTCACTTTACTTCACTTACACCAATCCATCCCCATCATAGGTACTATATGCTTTATCTAAATACCCATCATTGTCATTACAAGCCTTACTTTTCATCCCACTATGTGCTCATATCTAATTACCCATCATTACGAGTGTCACTTTTCATCACATTATCAGTGGTACCTCTGAGGCCATTAAGTGTGCCTATATCTAAATACTCATCATTGTCATTGCGAGTGTCGATGCATGATCACTATTTTCATCCAGTTATCAGTTGTACCTCAGTCTCAGGCCATCAGCTGCGCCTATATGTAAATACCCATCATTACGAGCATCACTATTTTCATCCCATCATCAGTTGTACCTCAGTCTCAGGCCATCAGCTGCGCCTACAGTATCTCAATACCCATCATTGTCATTAATTTTCATCCCATTATCTGTACCGTTTATATCTGTTGTGTAGATAAAACTCCGGTAGACATGCTGTCTCGGGTCTATGTGTTTGCTGACCTTAATGCTCAGCTTGGTTGGGGAGGTTTTTCCTTCTGGTGAAGTTTAAGTTGTAATTTATAGCATTAGAGGAGGAAGCATGAGATTATCATTGATAAAGTCAAGAGGGACCCACCAATCATAGCAGCTATGATGATATCCACGAAGGTAGTTTGCCCTAGGGATGAAGTGCTCAGTTGTGTTAGGGATGTCATTGGGGGAACACTGGTGATTGGTGAACTTGCCTTATCTCTTGGGGCATTTGTTGAAGAGGTTTGATAAGAATTAGTGCTCAATTTCCTCGCAAGGTCATTATGCAAATATCAGTGTTAGTTGATTTGTGATCTTTGGATCCATCAGAATTATAGTGCTTCCTTGGCAATGTCATTGTGCAAACACGTCTGTTGATATGTGAACTTGTCCTATCTGGTGGAGTATTTGTTGTGAAGGATTCGTAAGAATCAGTGCTTGGTGTCCTTGGTGATGTCATTGGGTCATTACCAATAAATGGGTCAGAGATGTCTAAAGTTTGAGCTGTATCAAAATTATATAGATGCATGAGATTTTATTATCCAAATTATCATCACACACTGGACACTTTTGCGGTCTAAACTTACGCTAAATATGTTTTTGGGGTTGATTTGCAAAAGTATAACTTTTTCTGCATAAAACCCAATCGATTGCGAGAAAATTGCCAAAGAAAAATGCATTTTTCATCACCTTGACAAAAAAAAAAAAAGATTAAGGGTCAGTACGCAATGACGTCATTTTGGGAACGCCTGTATGTAAACAATGCATCGATGCCATGTATAACGCGTGTCCACTATTGAAATTTCTTAACTAGTATAGATAGTATCTCTGTTTTTTCTTCTAAAATATTACATTTTTTAAGCAAATATTAAACAAAATGCTGCAGCGTTGTGTAGTTAAAGGATGTAGTAATATAAATTCTGAACAAACTAAAAGTCGTTTATCAATGGCAAATGGCAACAAAACAAGACAATTCTGGACGTGTTTTGTGCACTTGACATGAACCAAGTTTTTGGGGCTTACCGGGTACAGTGTCATATTCAGATCCTGCCAGATTGTTACCCATGTTCTGTTCGATTTAAACAGTAGCATGACCGCATTGTCTCTGACATGAAATTTGTTCTGTTTTGCGAGTAATGCAAATTCAAATGAAAGATAAAAGAGGAAGAAAAAAAATAAGACTGAGTGAGATTTGAACTCATAACCTCATGCTCAAAAGACAAAGCCATAACCGACTGGGCTACCTAATCATTTAAAAATTGGTATAATTTATGTTATATATTGTGTGGAATATGATCGAAGGAAGAAAAATCAATAACAAGAACTGAATTGTAATTATTGTGTCCATATGCCAAGATGTTAAATTCAAGTGCAAAAATGCAAACGGATTGCGTAAATTAACTATTCAATTCACGTAGGCCTGTTGACTAAACGTCAAGCGACAGAGACTTGAACATTGATAAATAAAACTCTATATTTTCATGAGATGTAAAATAAGAAGTAGATGTTGTTGCAAACACTTCAATTTAACAAAATATTACTTGCAAAGTAGTAAGAATTTTGTGCCGACTACGCAAGCTTTGTACTGTAAGACTGTGTAAGGGCCCGTGTAAGCCTGATCCTTCTTTCTTGTCTGCAAGCGGTTCAAATTCAAAAGTAACGACATCCCTTCATTATGAGAATGTTCTTCATTTATTTCCAAATCATTTTCATCATAATTTGAACTTGAAGATGACAAATTAAGATCTAAACAGCCCGAAAAACTTTCGCAATCAGACGTTATTTGTACGTGGTTAGTACATGTATGTGTGTGATGCATTGTTTATGATCAGCAGTCCCTGAAATGATGTGGCAAACTGTTATGATGTCACAAATCCCTTTCAACTTTTTTTCGGAGCAAGCAATAAATGATCAATTTCTAAGTCCTTTTTCATCATGAAAATAAACTTATTTCCAGGCTTTCTTGATGGATTATTGAATTTAGGAATATGACATTGTTTGTGTATTGTTCCTGAATTGGCATAAAAAGACTCAAACAGATTTACAATATCTGTATCATATGAAAGTGTATACCCATGGGACTTGATTGAACATCGCTTTTATAGCAATTAAATATTACTCAATTAATACCATCAGTAGTGGTAACTGTAGTTCTGATAAAGGCAGCTCCAGTCGCTGGTAAAAACAAAGAACTGCATGAAGAAGCACATCCATATTGGCGGCAACAGGTCTCCCGGAAATACACTAGCTCTTGATCACAGTGAAAGTCTTCTAATAAAAAGTTTATTGCAGGAGGATATCACTGACAAGTTTGACATCCTCAAACAATATTGGGTATGATCTGTATTCAGTCTACAACTTTTTATCAAGTGTGCTTTCAAATAACATATCTTTATCCCTTTTCAAAATTAAGCAAACAGTGTATTCCATTTTTTTCATGTATTCCACAGTATCTTCAACATGATTGGTTTTGAATGAGATTTTGACGTATATGCTCCTCCAGTCATTGGTAGAGAAACTAGCCAATAGGGACAGTCATCACTGCAACTGATGTCTTATTTAAATATACTATAAGCTTAAGTTCTTCATAAGTTTAACCCGCAACTAAAACAAGATGTAATACTTTATTAGCAGCAAGTTCTAAATACTTATTTTTGTAGTTATCACACTTTATTTTTCATGCAATGGAAGCAAGAGATTTGTTTCTTTCTCTTTGATTATTGTTTGTTGTAAGAACCTCAATCATGTACCATTTAATTTATCGTTTATGTTTGTGACAAAGGCCAGATGGCCTATAGCACTGTAATAAATTGTATTGTATCGTATTGGTTTTCACCAGTAACAGATCAAAAAGCCTGTGTAACAAATAAACAATGTCAAAAGTTATTACTGCTTAACTGGTGCATTAATATGGGAAAATTCTAAACATTCTTAAACACTGTGCAGAAACTTTAAATGGTCTTCTTTGAGTTTGTAATCCTGCAAACAAATTGACCAGAAACAAATAGATTGATGTTTCAGATATATGTTTTATACTACTCCAAACACAACAATAACAGTTTTTTACATATCGTGTACATCTCCTTAATTCCCCAACCGCTGTTTTTGCCTGTTTTCAGCGGTTGGATTCTGCATTCCTCTCTTACCGAACCTGCATTCATAGCTCTCCGAGAGAAACACTGGATATCATTGAATTTCATGCTTGGGCTGGCCCGAGCTACGGACCTGTTACACGATACTGTGTGCGGTGCCTGCATGGGCATGCATTGGGAACAGTTAATCTGTTTACCACCGTGGCTTCTTGATAGTCATCCGCACGCGATTCATGAGTTTGATAGATATATTTGTATTTTTTTTATGTTAGTTAGTTACATTTTCTTTGAAATTAAGAAGAAAAAGATTAGAATACAACAAGGAGTATAATCCGTACGATCAAAATAAAATTGTGTAATTTCTTCTTAGGCTGCCCTAAGAACAGAAGAATCCTTGGTATTATATGTCATCTACTGAAGTGTGTGTGGTGAGAAACACTCACCTGGAAATCGTTCATGTGAAAGGGGTATAGAGTGGAGATGTTTTAGAGGTTTAAAAATGGTCAATAAGGAGATGTACACGATATGAAACAACAATGAGTTGATTATTTTTCTTCCTTATATGGGTTAAATAAAGTGTTTTTCCTTTTATATCAAGGGTTCTTAATTAAATTTGTCTAAGGGTCATCATTTCACAACAGCTTCAGGGCGTGGCAAAACTAGCATCATGTGACAAACAAATCCCACCAAAACAATCTCTGAATACAAATAAGTTGAGAGCGCGCGCGGTAAGAAGGATGTACACCAGATGTCGGTGATTCTATCCCCCTTCCTTTGACAAGCTGCCAGCCCAATTTATAGCGAAACTAATGATAACATTTTATTTGATAAGCCGCAATGTTTTAGTGAGCTGATCTGCCTAGAAAAACAACAAAATAAACTAGTATTTTGCGAATTTTACTGATCTCATTTGGATTGATTTTACATGCAATGCAATGCATTATACAATGACTATTGCTCACGAGCCAGATTGGATTGTTTGGCGGGCCAGATTTGGCCTGCAGGTCATATATAAATCAAATATGAAGTGAAGTATAAATAGTTTATGTGTGATACTACAGGAATTTATTCTCAGTCACTTCTGGAAATACCATTTCGAAACCATAGCATTTTTTTTCATGAAAGTGACAAACCTAAGTTAATAGAAATGATTTCATCTTTGCCCAAGGCAAAGGATATTGCCATGCCTATTAAAGTTCATATAGCTGTGTTGTTTACATGCAAGACATATAACTTTGATTTATGTCATATGGCAACTTAATAATCAACATAAGTGTAAAAATGCATAATGTACTGAGCTGTAATCAAATATAACTGAACCATGAGGGGGAAGGGGGAATTATAGTCCACCTGGTTTCCACTGCAGGTGCCATAGTTTCTCCAAGAATGAGTTAACATACATTTTTCTTAAAATAAAGCATCCAGCAAAACATACTGAAAGTCCATACATATTCTACTGTGGGTTTAAATCAGTATAGAGGCACCATCTTCTCACAAAGATTGATTTTGCAATTTGCCCAAAACCAAGGAGAAAATGTGGAGGGGGAGGGATAGGTATAGGTCTCCCAAAGGCGACGCCACAGGGAGGATCAAAGGGTCCATCGCACACTTCTTGCCATGGTTTTACAAATCTGTGGAGAAAGTGTTGAGAGGTCGGGGTAGATCCTCCAATGTCCTCAAAGTTTGTGGCGCCTGGCACGCATGCCACTGGTTTAGATGAAGGTTCTCAGAAACAGTTACTCACCCCTGTATGTATGTATGTATGTATGTATGTCTATGACAAGCTTGTAAAAATGATATCTCAAGTACTGTGATTTATGTCATACTTAGAATACGGATGTATTTTGTTTTTGGTGTTGTCATGAATATAAATTAATAGGCGGGGCTAAATGTAAAATTCTGTTAAGAAGCATGAGATCAACATCATGGTGAATTAATATGCCGTACTTAGTACATGGGTTTGTTGTGGTCTGCAGATGATCCCTATTGTTTTTGGTACTGATGTCATGAATATTAATGAGAATTAAGGCAGGACTAACTGTGAAATTCTGTTTATGTTAATTTCCACAACCCATGTCAGATTGAAGTCAAACTTGGTATGATGGTGTTGATAAAAGCAAGGATGATACATGATCCCATAGAATGTTGAGTTGTTGACTTCATCATTCCATCAATCATGTCAGGCACTAAACTTGTAATAACACAACATTTAAAGATATACAATAGAAAAAAAATCGCTCCTAATCCAAAATCATCATCAGAACCATGTGGGATTTCTCCCTCTGGTTTAGAATGACATACAGGAACTACTCACATACATTCTTTAAGGTATCCTTAATTTAAAGTCAGCATCGGAACCATGTGGGATCTCTTCCTCTGGTTTAGAATGACATACAGGAAGTACTCACATGCATTCTTTAAGGTATTCTCGTCTATCAGATGTATGAATTGTTGTCTGATTTAAACAATTAATTACATTTTCTATTCATTCACATTGGGACACTTATATGTTCTTTTAGTTAAAAAAAAAAACACAAGAAAAGAAGAATAACTAGAAAAAGAGGACTGTTCATTGTACACAATAGTAATTCATTTACAGCTGGTACTTAAGGTCTGTGGATGTGTAGAGGCAGAATTAGCTAAATTGCTGTAGAATCTATTAGAAAAATTCCTAAAATCTATGAAACATTGGACCATATGCATTTTGAAATTTCAGTTATCATTAGTTGTTGTGCTCCTTAAAATTTCAAACAGTCAGACCCGACCTGATAAATAAAGCAGGTCGGATCAGACTTTTCCTCTTTAATTTCTTTATTCTGAAAACCACAAGTAATTAGAATCAAATTCCCTTATCAATGGCCCCATTGTATTGTTCTCCTGGTTGAACAGTTATTCTAAGTAAGGTAAGTGGTCTCATTATTTGTTACAGTAAGTTTGTGGTCATAATTTACTGGAACAAATTCTGAAGGAAAAGAACAAGTCATGTCAATTTGCAGCAAATTTTGACCAAGAATGTTTGAGTCTTTGAAATATATCCATAATAAAAATTGTATGAAGAATAGACTTTCCTATCATTTTCAGTGACTTAAATTTATTAGGAAAGAAACTTAAAACAGTTACACAAATGAGCTACAATCTTGGACAAAACTCATTAAAACACTTGGTAAAAATATGTGGTGTTTTTATGAAGCTACTTTTCTATTGTAAATTATGCCACATTTAGAAATCAGAAATGCTGGAAATTCTTTTCTGTTGCTTCTTCAATCCCCAGTCTTTCAATTGTAATTAATATTTTAGGACATTATTTATGATTTCATTGACACCGCCAGTATCCCCTCCCCTACCTCACTATATTAATTGTCATCCCCTCCCCCTTCCCATTCAATGTTGGCCATTATTACTGTTTTTCCTGGAAATGACATTAAGAAAGAAATAAACTCAACATTGAAAGGGGGGAGGGGTAGCGGTTACAATTCTTGGAAAAACCATTAAAGAAACATTTACAGTATAACATATGTAGTTCTCAAAAATATGAAGTTTTCCAACACTTTTGTCTAAAAGAGTAGCACAGTCTGCCCATTCATACATCACAAATTGTGCATGAATTAAAAACTGATCAAACTTTGATCACCATGGTAATTTAAAAACTTAAAAGTGCTTTTTATCTTCAAAATTTCCAAACATTATCAGATTTTACTTAGAACCAATATAGATAATTGCAACATGTTAGATCTTTTATCTCCATTGTACAAATGTTCTAAAGTCAATTAATTGGAAAACTTTTTCAATTTGGTGGCAGTATTCTATTTCTGTTTTCTTTAATCTGATCCATATGATGGAAATACTATATTTCTATAAAATTAAAAAAATCCTTCTTAAGATCAAAAACATGATTTGTTTAATAATTATGTCAAAATGTTTGCTGTTGAAGACTCTATGTAAAGAAATGTCATGGTGCATTGTCACATATTATAAAACATGTGCTGATGCATTGATACTTGCAGGGATGATATATACAGTACCACTGTGTTGGGTGGCAGGGCCGCCAGATTTAGAAATGTGGGAGCCCAGGACATTCTCGTATGTTGGGGCCCCTGATCCCTCTTTCAGAAAATTTTCTAATTTACATCTCTTCTTTCATGTTGTAGTAATTACATTATGTTAGTCCGTAAAAATAAAAGAAAGAAAAAAGCCATCTTTTCTGCTGACCCAGGCAAAAATCTGTTTTCTTTCAATATATAATAAGCTGTACCTCATATTTCATGCCATAAACTTAGGCACAATCCAGGGGTGTAAAGCTAGACTCTTCCAGAGGGAATAAAGACAGGAAAATCTGCTAATAATTTTCTGCATTTTTAGCCAGACATTTTAACCAGGGGACAAAGAAGGCAAAATTTTCTGAAATCTTTCAAACTTTCCTGCCAGATGGGCAATCTCAGTGTTCCAAAGTTTTCAAAAATGTCTGTCCAGGGTAGACAATTTCTCCTATGCCGCCTATTCCTATGCCACTGGCACAATCCTACAATGGTGCATTGGATCAAGATGTAACCCTCGGTCCAGCATTGACTATTGGCGGCACTGCCAATAAATTGAACATTCGAATAGAAGTGAAATGCACATAATTTATATGATCACAGCCAAATGTTCAAATGTCAATTACGCTCAAAACATTTTAACAGCCAAAAAAGACATTGAAGCTATAAAATCAACACATTTGGGGAAAGATCTTGCATAATAAAAAAGGGTTATTGCATTCATTGTCTGCATTCATGAAAGGTGTCATGCATATCCTTTGCCTTGAAACAACCAACACTGCAACTGCAGTTTTCTTTATATTATAATTCCAAAATAGTTTCCAATATGCTATGACAAAAAATATATTAAGGTGAGTTGTGGGGGGGCACCTGCCTGGTGTGGGAGCCCTGGGCGAGTGCCATGTTTGTCCTCCCCTAAATCCAGCCTGGGTGGGTAGTGTGGCAGCTACCACCCCCATTGACTGAGGAACAATAAGGAAAATGTGAAATGTATCTATATGTTTTGTCAGAGATATTTAGCTCCCTTCCACAGGCTTAAGTGGCATGATTAGATTTTTTCCGCCAAGTGCAAAGACAATTTTTTAATTATGATAACATTTTCTTGTCTTTTTTTAATTAAAATGCTAAAGCTTCAAGTTTTTCTGAATCATGATCTCATTTTCATAGCAGCAAATTTCATAAAACAAAAAGAAAATTTTCAATATTTGTGCCCAATTTGCTTCAATTTGAACAAAAGTTGGTTACCAATATGCTCTGATTATTTTGGTTTAAATTTTGGGTGGAGGGAAAGGGGATCTCCGTTTAGCTGTACTAGTTCCTTTTGTAATTGACAGGATGGGGATAATATTTTCACCTCTGGATATGTTTATCAGTTAGATTAATCTGATTAATCTCACATGTCAATCTGTCGTTTCTCTCTCATCTGAATTGTTAACATTATTTACCAAAATAACGTCAAATCAGCTTAGTGTCTGTTATTTGTTTAGTTCATCAGGTCATTTCTGTAGTGATCCTGCACTTCCAAATGTCTAGCTAATGGTCTCATACATTATTACATCCTTCCGAATCCATAAACTCCCTCCCCACTTCCAGATGACTAGCTAATGGTCTCATACATTATTACATCCTTCCGAATCCATAAACTCCCTCCCCCACCTCCCCTAGGGAGATCATAATACTCTGTCCAAATGCCCTCTGTGTTGAATTATCCAACTCAACAGTTTTATTCCCATCAATTTTCTCCTGTACTCTCTTGGAAGTTTCCTGTTTGTTTGAAAGTTTTACATCTTTGGTCTTCATTTTTCTGTGTCTCCTAACTTGTACATACTCGACACTTGTGGGTAGTAGGAAGTAAGCTCGATGCTGTCATATGGATGCCCATCCTGGTCATTGGTGGTATCCTGCATCACCACATTGGGATTAGCGCTGACCTGCTCTCATTTACTGCAGTGAAGGTAGCCAATCAGAATGGTGACAAAGATGAGAAGGACAGCAAAAAGGCCGCCAGTATTGATGATGATTAGTAGCCCTAGGTTTTGTTTGTCTGGTACGAGCTGGAAGTGGCACAAGGGTAATTGCTCCGCTGTTTCCAGTTGGGTTTAAAAAGGATTGTTCGTTTTAGAACGATCTGAACTGGGAGGTCCAGCTTTTGTGTGGAGATTATTGGAGGATATATTAATGATCATCGGAAAGGATGTGATCATTTTACTTGTGGATGATAGTCTTAGTGTGAGATTAAGGAAGATATAATTTTGGGGTTCCTAATTCTTTCTGTAGATAAATATTCAATTGTAGTCAGCTCTGCAGTAGAAATCAACATGCCATCATCAGTTTGTGGTCTACAAATGTCAAACTTCTGGCTCAACTTTAATATTCAGTGGAATATCTGATGCAGCTATTCTCACTGATAGAGAATTAATCTTTTCCAAAAGTGGTTTTATAACCTCTTCAAGTATCAAGAACCCAGATGTAGCCTCACCCTTACAGAAAAAACTAGCTTGCAGCAAGCTTACGACAAACTAACAATTTTTAGCTTGCGCAACCTTGCTGCAACCTTGCAGCAAGCTAGTATTTGGGACAAATGCAAGCTTGCTAGCTTGCGCAAACCAACATTAGCTTGCACAAGCTAGTAAAAAAATATTTGTTAGCTTGTGCAAGCTTGCAGAAAGTTTTTGCAAGCTTGCAGAAAGGTTTTTGCTAGCTGGCGCAAGCTAACAAGTTTGCATTTGTCCCAAATACTAGCTTGCTGCAAGCTTGTCGCAAGCTAAAAATGTTAGCTTATTGCAAGCTTGCAGCAATCTAGTTTTTCTGTAAGGGCACCACTGACTATCTGGCATGTGTATGTTTTATATCAACACCATTAATTACATTTCTTTCCATTAAAATTTGCATCAGTTTTTGCATTATAGAAGAAGTAACAAAGAAGTGCACATAAAATCCCCATATTTTCTTAGAATTAAAAAACAAACTAATACAATAAGAGGAATGATCATTCAATCATTCATGGGCATTGCACAAATTCTCCAGGCATATAATGCACATTTATGTTTAGGGTTAGCCAAGGACTTATCTGTTTCATCTCATTGCAAAGCAGGCTTATGGCTTGGGCCCCAGATAAATGACCTATTGTGTATGTACAATAGCTGGTTGGTAGCAAGTACACCGTGGTGAGGCTCTCGGGTTGGAGGGTGTGGATTACTCCTGATTTTGAGAAAATGAAGGGTGTCTGGTTGGAGGGCCCCAAGGGATAAAAATTATTATTGATGGGAAAATATCACAAATTTTATAAGGTTCCTCTTAATTGTCTCCTTTTTTATGTTTTATTACAGCTAGGTTAGGTATTAAAGTTAGGTCACTTAATTAATTAAATAACAATATCGAAACCGTTTAATAACATAAATCACATATGAAAGAAATTCCCATTTAAAACAGCTGTTATTTATGCTGGAAAGGAGATATAATTCATTAAGTCATATCTACTTTGCAATTTCACTGTATATAGTCTAAAGCGGCTTTTACACTTGCATCATTAGGGCTAATACTCGATCCTTATGAGAACTTCCTTACGTACACTTTTTCAGAATAACAAAAATATATACTCCAGATATTATTGTCTGCTAAACAGCATTACAGTTGCAAACCCAAAATCAAAGCTATAGTTGAATAACATAATTTACATATCGTGTACATTTGCTTAGAAATCATGCAGATATCCCCACTTTCATCCTTGCTATGAAAACACATTTTTATACCAGCTGCACTTATTGTTCAGAGATTAATTGGTTCTGTAAACAATTTATCCACTCAATATTTATATTTACTGTGCATGAGTAACATTAAAGGTCAATCAGTGCTGGTCATTTCTTTGTTTTACTGAACCGCCGAAATTGGCCAAAAACGGCGTTTGGGAAATAAAGGAGATGTACACAACATGACTCCATGCAAAAACCGCTCTTATTTTGGAAAGTAGATATAAGTTGTGAAGTCATGCAATATGTTCTTCAGCATAGTCTACACAATTCCTTTAGCATGACTGTAAATGGTTTTACTTCACGCTAGAACTTCCTTGTTTTGAAATCATCTTTGCGAATGAAAAACAGGCTTATGTCTATAGTGTAATGAGGTGGTTCCATTAGTATATTCTGAAATCTATTCAATGTCTTCTTGTAAATTCCAATAAAAAAATTCTGAAACATTTGATAATTGAACTATTAGCTAATTAATCTCTTGGTTATAAGTTAAATTTCTAGTATAAGCTTCCATAAATGATATATTTCTTCCAGTTTCAAAGTAATTAGTTTTATATTTGAACTGAATTTGTAAACATCTCTTTTGAGGAGAATTTTTTTTTGAGCAGGAGTACATTGTTTAATGCATTGTGGTAGATAAATAATATATCCGTTGTTTCCTCTTGTGTTTCACACTTGCGATCCCAAACATAATAGATATTTACAGGTTTAATTAGGGTTCTGTGAAATATATTACAGGGGAGGGATTCAAAACTGATTCAAGGAAAATATTGAAGTGTATTTGTCCTGAAAGGAATTATGTCATAATTTGAAAGGGTGTCTCTCTGTTAAGACAATGAAGTGTATTCAGAAGTGATATGGATAAGTTATAAAAATGTTAAGTTTATAGTTTTATTGACATAAAAGTTGGGGTAAAGCCAAAGTCATAAGCAAAGGCGTAAATACCAGGGGTTGGGGGTACGTGTGGGGTGTTACACTCCCCATTTTTTGGTAACGGTATCGGTAAAATTGAAGACCTGTCAGTAAATAAAGGTTGGCATTGAAAAAACTTCCATCAAAGATGATGAAAACTTTACCAAACAGATTGAAAAAATTAATACTATGGCACTCATTCTGCGATTTTGGACCGATGACCTTTTTTTATTTTGCTTTTCAAAATTTTTGACGTTATGGGGGCCCTGAATGTGGAATATATTTTTTGTCGGTAGCGTCAAACTCTTTTGTTGGTAAATTTGTAATTTTACACGCTTTCCCTTCCTACATCCTATAAATCTACCTCCATTAAATAGTCTCCCAGGCACTTTTTACTACTAATCAAAGTTATCATCAGTGAATGATTCATCTTCAATATCTGTATTTATCTGTTCGAATTCCTGACACTTTCTGCTCCACATCAACTTGTACAATACTGACCAAGTATTCTCATCAATTCGCTTCACATCTTGAGTCGCATCTTCTTGGGTCATCGGTGTCGAATCAGGAATGAAATACTCCATCGGATCAGGGCGGATCAGATTTTTCCGAGATGATTTGATTGGAGGATCATTTTGTTGACCTTGGAATAAAGGGAAGGGAAATTGTGTTGGCTATCATCCCTCTTCGTTGCCACCGTCTTGGAAGAGGTGGCATTCTTACTTGGGTGGTTTTTCATTTCAGCATCTGACTTGCCTTGCGCAACATCAGTCCATATATTGTTCTGTACTTCCATGGTCTGTAGATTGAGTATCATTCGTTTACGATGAAAATAGTAAAATAACACCATGATCAGGAGCACTATAACCAAAGTGACGATAAGGGGTACAGGGATCATCAAAAAATATTTTTGATTTCTCTCTAATTCTGTTTTTGAATTTGTGTTCCTCACTGGTGATACTGAAGACATTATTTTTGTGGTCAGTTCATTTGCATTCGAGCAGGTTTCATTTGCCACCTCATTCATGACTGTGGTTTGGTCACAGACATTTATCTTTTGAGATGCAACTCTCATTCCAATAAGCAAAACACATTTTATACTTGTGTCAGTTCCACCTTCAGCACACGGCAGATCATTTTTCACAGGTATTATCACTTGGAATTTAGACTCATTGATATAGGCATGATTTTCTAAACCAGTCCCAGCGACCATGATTGGTTTATCATCCTGTGAACGATTGGTAAAAGAGCAGGTATAGGTGATTTGCGCGATGCCATCCACACATGTTGTTTCCTTCTTTATTTTGATTGGTCCTGCTTCAGCCAAAAAGATCACAGTGAAACACCACAAAACATCGGAGAATGGTGGCACCAACATGTTAGTAACTAACTGGTTTAAATTTGCTAAATGTTTCGTTGTTATAAAAGTTTTCTTTTCTTAAAATTCCTTCAGATATTTCACTGAGTGAATTTTTTGAGTCTCTCACAACGTATTCCTATCAATGAACATTGTAGTTATTTCTCTTTCTATGTTTTAGTTCCAATTAATAAAACTGTTACTGATTGTCGTAATTGGTTGCTTGCCTGGTAATTTCCAAATAAAACTTGTGTTGAATTGGATTTGTGGCTTCCTCTATCCACGGCCAGTCACTTTAACAAGAAATTATAACTCTCAGTCAGTGACAACTCTATTATTGGTGCACATAGTTGTAATCATTTCTGCTACTCATTTTGAATCTCTTCTAAAATGAGATAAAGGAAATTAAAATTCTTTCTATGTCAGAAAGTCCAGGAGCATAAAATCAAACACAAAATGTAATAAAATTCCTGTCAGCTGAAAACAATTATTCTCAGCTATTTGTTTCAATCAGGTTATTACCCACTTAGGGGAGGTTCAGAATAATAAATGAATAAAATAATAAATATAGCACCCTTGACTCTTCAGCAGGAAGCCTTCAAAGGAACACAAGTTTCTGACATTCACAAAAGTGCTGAAGTTACAAAAGCCATTCAAAATTCTTCTTTAGTATCAATTTAAACCTGCTGACGAAAGAGATCTTTTGTTTTACAGATTTATTTTCAAAGAACGTTGGGAATATCTGCTCATCATAACTGACATTAACAGTGCTGTAAGGTTCCTTTTCTTTAAGTTTAAAGGGGACTTAAGGTCAGGCTTTTTCTTAATTTAATATGATAGAAATAATAATTATTAGTCATCTGAAGAAATTTCACATTATACAAAACAATTTAGCATATATTTTCAAATTTATTCAAACATTTATTCTGTCAATATCAACTTACATTATAAAGCAGCCATTTTGTTCATACACCCTCTAAAAAAATGATGTCATACATCCCATACAGAATGAATTATTAATGTATTTCTTAATGATCTATTTCAAGTTTTTTCAACTTCTAAGAATTATTTTTTTGGAATTACTATTTACATGGGCCTATGAATTTTTATTTGCATATGATATTAATGATTTAAGCCCTTCATGTCAAAGCATTCTGGAAAGAAAATTTCAAAGAAATGATTCTAAATAAATACATTGTGTGTGCTAGCATATACAGTATGGAAAATTATGTCATCATCCTTGGCATGAAAGTGGACAAAATGGTAGTTGGTTTAGATTTGAATCGTCCATCGTATAAAATAAGAATTGTACCAGACTTTATGTTTTAAATTTTTATTATTGGGTAAAAAGATGTTGAGATCTTGATCATTCCATTTTGGAGTTTTTTATTCCAAAGATTTCACAAGTATGTTGAAAAGTGACCTGTCTTTGTGATGTCATGATTGCAGATACAAGTAACTTTATATCTGTTTGAAAATTAATTTCCTGTTTCTAAATCATTGAAAATAGTTTTTTTCTTTCTTCCAATTATCAGGGGTATAACCAGTGGCTCAACTAATGAGGGTGGAAGGGAGGGGGGGCAATTCCCCCACCATGCGTGCCCCCCACCCCCCAAGCCTCAGTGGGAGTTTTGTTGGAATTTTGTACTCCCTTGTCGGAAATTAAGATCCTCTCCCTTCTTTACAACTATAGAATCATGGTACCTGTAAAACTACCCATTTGATGTTTCCAGTCTGTCGGAAAATTTAGGTCTTCACCCCCACCTACCTATAAATCTTTAGTTACGCCACTGGGTATAACATGCATTTTATAAGAACATACTTTGCCCATTTGCTCATGTACCTTACCCCTTACATTTTCATTTCATAGAAATACATTAAGAAATGTCTTCTGCAATTATGACATCACACCAGGGAGTTGCCATTTTCAACACACTGGTGAAATCCTTGAAATAAGTCCTAAATGGAAAAAATTTATATACGAACATGGTTTTTACCAATTTGTTTCTTCGATAGTCCTTTATCACATACCAATAAAATTTCAGGGGCATATATTCCTTTAAGAACATGCACACATCTTAGATATACTCAAAAGTGCATATATCACCAGTGTAACACCCCCAGATTTAAGAGAGTAGCTGTACTGAGAAGGGCAGTGAAGCAAGTCACTGCATTCCATTCTGACAGTGATTTTCTGTTTCATTTTGTAACTTGTATCTTAATTATTGCCATTCAGATGTACTGTATGTTAACCCATCAAGTTGCATGCATAAATCATATAAACCCTTGTGTGCTGTGGAAAATCATGGCCTTGTTGTCCATTCCCACCCCCAGTGGCATATTTAGTGAGGGGTCCAGGGGAAATTCTGTATATCTTTCAGGAAATAAGTGGTAAAAAATTAATATATATATGGCCCAAATACTAAAAATTGTTAGCTTATTGCAAGCTTGCAGCGACCTAGTCTTTATGTAAGGGGGAGATAGGGAGACTGTTCATTTCAAATTATGATATGACATGCACATGGAATCATATAACTCTCAGTGGTCTTCAACTTTAAAAGGGCATGAACTTAAAAAGGATCATTCATAGAGTTTAAAGCACAGACCTAGGGAAAGGTCCCTGGGCTGCTTCATGATGAACCGGATGTTCTCTAACTCTTACAAGCAGAAAAATAATATATTATATTTTCATAAAATGCCAATTGCTGCTTGTTTGGAAATTTATAGATAATTCACCAAGTTTACTCCCGGGCCCTCCCTTCTCTGGAAAGGAAGTGTGCAACCAGGGGCATAGGAAAGGTCACCTCTCAGGGAAGGGGGAGGGGAAACAAAACTGGTAAATTAGGTTTCCATCAAAAGTCAGTTGCTAATCAGGAAAACCCCTTCAGTTTCCAGGAGATTTCCTTCAATTTTCAGGAGATTTCTTTCATTTTTTGGAAAATTTCCTTCTTTTCCAGGAAATTTTTCTTCGATTTTGGCAAATTTTTAGGAAATTGTGGCCAGTTTGGGGGAAATTGTGGCCAGTTTGGGGGAAATTTTGACCAGTTTTCAGATTATTTTTTCCAGTTTTTGGCCAATTTAACTGACCAGGTTTCAACCAGGCAGAAAGCATGCAACCAGAAAGGTGAATCCGCTCAGGGGGCAGTTTTCCCCCTGTTCCTTGCTTCCTACTCCTCTGTGTGCAACCCAGAATTAAGGTAAACTGCTCTGGGCATGTCTTCCTCATTTCATCCTACCCTTCTGGGTGAAAGATGGTTCATAACTTAGCAATACCTGTCAGAGCCAACATGCCAATATTGTGCCCGACATGTATAACATAGCTACTCGCAGCACCCTCACCCAATATTTTTTCTAAATAATGTACATGCTGTGTCCACGTAAAACCATTCCCGAAATAACTCAGTACGTACTTAAGCGTATGTATAATCGTACACTTTATGTATGGCGTGTGGGAGCAGTGATGAATAGATTTTCAGTGGCCTTGAGATGTTTGATTTTCTAACATGTGGACAAAACCGAACATCACTGATGTAAGGGCGCAAATCTTTCATGAACACTTGAGCACATTAGTTTGTCTGAGTATTTATAGGTATCACGTTAGTGAAAGAAAAATGATGATATTATTTCGAACATTACATACATTTTTTGAGTGCTTTCTTGACCATTTTGTTTCTCATGATAAATAACTCGGGCTATAAATTTTTAGTCTGGTGCCCTTAAAATCACCAGAGAAAACAACTCACTGATAAAACTGTCCTATCACAATATGAATGAATTTTCTGCCACAAGTTACACACATGGCATGGCCCTGCAGTCATCCTATCCGCAAAACTTGGCTCTTCACAAGAAAGTCCATTGTGTACATACAAATGATCAGGAGTGAAATAACTGATGCGTTAAATCACTAAGTGATCTGTAGCTGGTTTCTTAATTGGTTCTCGCAGGGTCTAAAAGTCATACCTGCAGAAATCGAGGTTTTTGCGGGTGAAAAGACTGAAAATTGGTAACGAGATGTTTCAAAGTCCTCTTTCATTTAGGATGGACTTGCTTGACCTCTGAACTAATCTTTTAATGTATTATTAGCTGATTGAAAGTATTCTCCAAGGTGTTGTTCGAATCTATTTTGTCCTCTAATATAGCTTTTGTTTTCATCTATTTTAGTTTCTTTGAGCAAATTCATGGCTCCCCTACGTACAGCTTTGTTTGCTGCTTTTGTGCAAAAAATCATTGCACTGAGTTAGCAGTAGTGACACCAAATTTTTTTTTCATTATTATTATTATTTTTTTTTTTGGGGAAGGGGGTAAATTATGTCAACAACAAAAACCAGATAAATTTCACCTTTAAATTTTACTGCCTTTTTTAAGGTTTTTAACCCCCCATAGCAAACATAGAATACTCAGCAGACAATATAAGCATGTTTAATTTCAGCCACAAACTTCTTTGAATTAAGGTCATTGTTCGTGCTTCCTGTCTTTTGTGTTGTGCAAATAGTGCATGTTCAACCAGAAATCTGTTACCAGGGAAGTGCCACTTTAGTATGAGGGCACTTCCCTGCTGTTATTTAGAACAGATTCCTGCATCAACCATGGGAATAGCAGCTCCATCTAGGAGCAAAAATTACTTTTGAAAGACAGATTTGGTGAATTCATATTGATCATTTTTTAAAAGTTAGTGAAGGTTAGTTTGTGTTTTATGAAGATGCCAAAGAAATATGGACCACACAGATCTAGAAAGAGAAAGTTTTTGGCAAGAGAAAAGAAGGTAAGCTTGAAACTTGATAATGAATGAATATTGTGAGAGTGACAGTTGGCCTAGCACATGGAATGCCTGATGTGTGATGGTCTGAAAATATTGTGCAGGTTACACAGTCATAAGTGGTTTCAAGCCGGGCATAAGAAGGGTGACCACGGAAGGAAGGGAAGGGGAGGGAGGGGGGGGGGGAAGGAAAGAACATCAAAAACATCTCAGTTAAAAATGGGGGAAAATGCACTGGTTAAGACAAGTTTCCATGAATCTTTGCTAATCGGGAATTCAAAAAAGCTTTCTTTAATAGTTTTGGAAAGTTTTCCAAATTTCACAACAATTTTCAATAATTTTACCAGATTTGTTTTCAAGTTTACAAAATGTTCAACTTTATGTTAATAAGTTTGGAAAACTTGCAACTGCAGACAGGTGAATTAGTCCTCTCATATCAGGGGGCAGCTATCTAGCTGTCTGCCCACTTTGTACTCGTCTGGTTCCAAGTGCTTCAAAAAAGAAAAGAAAACATCTTGAGAGTATTTAATACTTACAGTAAAAACTCCAAAAAATGATGCCAAAAGGATGCAGTGACTGATAATTTCAATTTCATATCATGAACATTGAATTTCTCTGTGTTGTATATCCTTCATCCTGTAAATTGCCTTTTGTCAAAAGTCAGTTTTCAGTGTTCCTAGCAAAATGTGATAAGTCAACCATTTGTGCTTTAACCCTTACCCTACCAGCACTATTTTGAAAATGCGCTCGGGAGGCGGGGCCAAAGACGGGCACCAAAACGGCGATAATATCGCCGCGTGGTAGAGTAAGGGTTAATCAAGGCGTGATTATTGAAGGGTCCTCTGTCTTCCAGGCAGAAAAGTTGGGCCCCTTCCGCTCTCGGGACCCGCTGGGCCGCCTACCGGGATCATGCTGCCTATGTTTTTGGGTTGGCGCATATGTCGCGGGTTGATTAACCCTTACTCTACCAGCACTATTTTGAAAATGCGCTCGGGAGGCGGGGCCAAAGGCGGGGCACCCAAAACGGCGATAATATCGCCGCGTGGTAGAGTAAGGGTTAAAGTCAATGTAATTTGGCATACATTGTCTTGACAATTCTAAATAACCTGAAAATGTATTAATTTGTGCAATTTATTGTCTTTATTAGTATTAATAAAGCTATTAATTAGTATTAATGAAGCTGTTAATTATCTTTAATTAAAGGCAGCTTAAAAGAAATGCATTTAAAAACTGTTTTTATTTTAAGTCAAGGGATAGCATCACACAATAGCATAACCTATACCAAATCTGGTTATAATTCTTTTCATCAACCCTATCTCAAGTTATGGTGATGGGGGCAATTGCCCCGCCCCCCAGAAAATTTTCAAAAGAAAAAAAAGAACCAATGTAATTTCAAATAAGTAGTCGTTGACAGTGATTTTCATCATTTTCAATATGATTTTACATTTTTACTTGGCTGATATATCATCATTGATTGAATACAATATTAGATGTTTTTAGGCACCCGCTTTGCCTCTGGACCCCACTACAGGCCCTTGGCTGGGCCCCTTTTTGGCTGGGCCCCTAGACCTCATGCCAAATGTGCAAAGTGTATACAGCTGGCAGATCTACCCCCAAATAAAAACCTGGTTATGCCCTTGTCAGGCGCATTACGCCCCCCAAAAAATTTCCAACAGAAAAAAAAAAAGAGGACAGACCTTTTGAAATAAGTAGTCCTTGACAGTGATTTTTATTAATTTCAGTAAGTTTAGATTTTGACTTAGCTGATATATCGGGCGATCAAATACAATATTGGATGTTTTTAGGCACCCTGATCTAGTCCACGAAAGCGCATAGATTCCAGGGCATCACCCCCAGACCACACTAAGACCCTAGGGCAGGCCCCTATAGACCCCACGCTAAATGCGCAAAGCGTATACAGCTGGCAGATATGCCACCCACCCTTCACCCCTCAAATAAAAAAAAATGGTTACGCACTTGATATTGGTATATTTCCTAAAATCTGGTTAATTTTCCAAAATTCATTTGTCCGGCGACCAAAGCGAATCCTTTCACGGCCAAATAAAGGATTTTGTCAAAGATCTTAATCCTCTAATGTCTAATAACTGCTTGGAACCTCAGGGTAAGAAATTGTTTTCAAGATGTATGTGTCCCCCCCCACCCCTCCCTTTCCTTCCCTTACCTACGACTACAGATTGGTGCCACTGATTATCCAACAAATCCAGGATATGTATTCTTATTCAGAATGGGAAATTATTGAAAACAACAACTTTTAAACCATTTGAAATCAAACCATTAACAGAGCATATTCCAAAGTAATACTTTAATATATATAAAAATAGTACAGTGACAATGTGTAAATTTTTTACAAGTTAATCGAATGAAGATTCTTTGTTATTAGTATATTCCACGTAACACAGTTGCTTTGTTGTAATGCTTCTCTAGTTCAAATTATGTGACAAATTCAAATTTCATCAGTGTCAATGAGGACCTTGATCTATACTATCATTGCATGGTTACACCATAGCCACCATGGTCAAAATATGCAATTAAAAAAGCTCCAAGACGTTTTATAGCTGCCCCTGTGCTTTAACCTTTACTCTACCACAGGGCAATACTATTGCTGTTTTCAAACCACCTATTTCTAATAATAAAATCGGGCCTTTACCACAGTCCTATAAGAGTAATCTTGGTATTATTTTAAAGTACTCGGATATTTCTTTCACAAAATGTAACTTTTTATTGGGGTCATATTATATAATTTTTAGAAAAGTACATTGAAAAGGTAAAACTCAAAAATTGCTAAAAAATGTACAATAAATGTTTTTTGTTTTTTTAATCTTACAATAACTTCAAGATCACCTTTTTGCTTCAAAATCAAACACACAAGTCCTAAGACATGATAGTATTGGTTTTTGGTCTAATTTTTATAATCCCTACCTGCATTCTTTTGTTCTGGAGAAATTTCTTCAAAATTTCATGAATTTCTGCCATTTTTGAACCACCATTCAAAAGTGCTTGAATTTTTCTTTCATTATAATTTACTCTCCAATTTGAACAACTACATGGTATCTTCCCTTTCTTTCTGAAAAATTATACATTAGTATCATTGGGAAGGAAATTTCATAAAGAATCTAAATATGTAACACAAATCTCTGTTTTCAATATTGACAAGAAGTTATATTTCTATAAAGATTGACCATTTGTTGACCAAATTTAGATGAAAATTGCTTAATTTGCATACATTTGCCCAATATTTTCTAAATTGGCTTTTATTACTCAAAAGATAAATATCTTAGCCTCTATTCCAACCAAACTTGTTAACGAAAGAAAATGAATGGAAAGTTGTCAAAAATGCATATGAAAAAAAAGTTACGAAAATTGGGCTCGCTTTTTCCAAAGCCCTGGTAGAGTGAGGGGTAAATTATCAGACTTTGATTGGTGTCAAGCTTTGGTTATTCAATTTTTAGAGATGATACTAGAATATACATGAAACTTAAACCAAAGAATATTGAGAAACTGCGATTCTAGTTATTTTAAGCATCTATGAAGATCTATTGAAGTTCTAAGTACATAATGAACAAAATCACTTCAAGTAGAACATTTACTCCTAATGATGTCTTTAGTATTCATTAATTGCCATTGTATTACCGTTTGTTATGAATGGATGATACCATAGTGACTGTTAAAAAAGTTTTATCTTCACTTAAAGTGGGTGTTTTTATAATATACTTCCCGCTTTATTAAAAGTATGCATATACCAATTTCTATATTGTTTTAAAATCTTACTAGATTTAGAGCTTTATACAATCTGAGCAAAGCTGGTTGGTAATTCGAGAATAACAACAAAAGTTTTAGAATTAAGGCTGTTCACATTTTAATAAATCTTTCAATTTATGCTAAGTTTGTGATGTAGGATTGGAGCATCTAAAGTTTTTTTTTTTCATGAAGTATGACCCCCTTCCCCTTCCCCTATGCAACCTTAATATTTTTAACTTTCATCAAGATCTATTAAAGTGCCTAATCCCTTGTACCAATTCATTTTAGGTAGATCATTAACTCATAAGAATTGTCATAAAAAAATCACGTAATTGCTCATTGTTTTTACATTTCACCTTTTGTCATAAAGCGATAGTCAAGAAGAAAAGTTTCATTTCCTGTTAAAGTGAGCAAATAGGTATTTTTATAACACACTTCCCATTTTGCTGAAGGTCTTTGAACTTGCAGCAATTTCTATATTGTTCGAAAGTCTTAAAGTCTTAAGTTAGAGCTTGAAATCTGACAGTACAGGTTTAACAGCTTATTCTTAAAATGGATTTCTATTGTCAAAATGGACTGGAATAAAGCCTTCACATTGCCATTATACTTTTTTTTTGGTAGTTAAGAAAACTTTGCACCAGAAGAGCTAACTAAATTTTTGTTTGCTATTCTGGTACAAAGTGTATTGAATACCAAAAAATAGTATAATGGTAATAGGAAGGCTTTATTTTAGTCCATTTTGTCAATAGAAATTCATTTTTAGGATAAAAGCTGTTTTTACAATCATCCTAGTTCTTAAAGTGTAGTTCTTACAAAATTGTGTCAAAAATAAAGCATAATCGCAACTAAACATGTGGAAGCTTAGATTCAAACTTCCTTTGTGAATTACCATTGTAGCTGTCAGTAGTTGAGCAAAAATGCTGTTAAAGCTTAGGCCTAATATGATTTCATTATTTTTTCACATTAACAAATCTTCTATAAACTTGCCAGTTGACTTCTTAGTTTCTCGTTTTCATCATTATTAACTTTTATTAGCCTATATAGGGAGTCTTGACTCATTTTAATTTTTAAATTACCCAATTGTTAGTCTACTTCCTGAATTTAGATATGTGATGTAAAATCATTTTTGGTTTAGTTACTTTTATATGCTTAAATCAGTTAAAACTATGGAAATGACAAAGTGTGTTTATGGTTAATTTAATTTAAGTTTTTTTTTTTTTTTTTGAGTGGAGTGGGAATTGAATATGGAATAAATTTTTGTTATGGCCATTCACAGTATTAAGTGTTCAAGAATTTAAAGTTTACTACAATACTTAAAAATAGCATTATTTTCATGGCTTGGAAAAGAATCATGCAGATAATGTGATTTGTCTTGAACTTTACCCTCAGCAAATCTAATGTTTGTTCATAAACATTAATTTAACATAGCATAGCAAGGTCTAACGTCCCGAAAGCATCCAGTGCTGGAAATTATATCAAGACCACCACGGCCTTTGATAACCAGTTGTAAACTCACTGGTTGCAAACCCACCTTGATTCGAACCTGGGACGTGCGGGTGAGAGGACAAAGCACTAACCTCTACACCACGGAGGTCTAATTTGGCAGTCATCCAATAATAGCTCATTTCTGGTGTTGTTGACTTGATCATAAAATGGTGTTTGTTGTTCATCGTCATGACTTAATTCTTGATGTTTACCACAACTGTTGGGCCGGGCCTTGCTAGAGTCTGTTGGGTTAAAGTGACTTCTTCTGCAGGGAACACAGCAGATGAGGATTGTGGTGAGAATAAAGATAATAATTATCAATATTGCACTAATTACAATTGCAGCAGCTGGCCAATGTTACACTTGCCTTTGGTATGGTGTCTGGTCTGATCACATCTCTCTGGCCCAACCTGACTTAATTTCATTCATCGTAAGATACTTACTGTAAATAGAGTTTGATTTTCTGGTGTTGTGCTTGCATTTTTGATAGCTGATGGAATACAAATGTCAATCTTCTCTGATTCAATTTGATATCTACACTAGTGCATTCCACTATTGTATCATTATGAGGATCACAGATAGGCACATACATTGGAGAGATGGTTATCGAGTATCTAGAAGTCATGACATAATCGAATGGTAAACCACATCCATATATATTAAATGTAAGCATACTTTACTGGAGAAGCATTGGTACAGATACAGTTTTAGGTTCAACTGATATCTATCACCTTGGCCATATGTTTGATATAAAATAAGCACAAAAAGGAAAACTGCCATTTTGAAATCTGCAATTGAATGAAATTTATTGTCTTTTCAACAAATTTGATGAAAACAAATGATTGTATCATGGATCCCAGGAGAAGAACAATTGAAAACTTAATCTGCTACCTGGTTATATATCATATACTTACATAGAAGTGACATATCAGTAATGAATCTCAACATTAAATATTAAGTTGAAGTATATGATGTGCATCTGTCCAATAAGGTTCATATCGGTCAATTGAATATTTGTGTAGATTGTTCTGAGGCAGATATATCATTATGAAAGTTAACTAATCTCAGATAGAAATTATATATGCACATGCATAACAGAAAATATTTCTTTCAGTTTAATGATTTGAACTCTCACCGAATGCCAGGTGAAAGCATCTCATTGTCTAGCATTTGGGAAACAGGATTTTAATTAAGGTGTTAATTAGCCCTCTCCCTTTTCAATTTCAGTCTGATCAGTTTGTATTGTTCCATAATGCAGTAATAATAATTAGGCTATTAGTAAGCAAATAAGATTGATGTTATATGTAATATTATCTTACATGTATGGTATATTTCCTATAATGCAGTATTAAGTAACTTCATGAACTTTTCTAATACTCAACTAAACTTTGACTTTTTTATACCCTATTTTTTTGCAATAACATTTTAGAAATTGTCCTGTGACAAAGTGTTTTGTACGAAGCTCTAAAGGGGACATGGTAAAAAATAATTTGATTACATACATGATAATAATATGTACGTACCAAGCCCTGTGCATTCCCGTACATGATCCGCATAGAATTGTTCAAATCAGTGCGTACCAACATATACGCACAGATTTTTTGTGCGTGCACTGAAGATAATTCTGAGAATGATCTTAATCAAGTTAATGTGAATTGCATATGTTTTTTGTGTAGTTATTTTGCACGGTATTTTTAGTGCATTAACCACATTGTGCGCAACACAGGGAGCAAACGAGATGAGATGCATTAATCAGGTTCACATTTGGGGAAGTATAAATACAAGAATGTGTCCTGCTTTTTGTCACGATTTTGATTTTAAAGTTGATTTATCTAAGCCTTGATAGGTTGTTGGTCTAAAAATATCTAACGTTATTGTTCTACATAACTTAATTGTAAGCAGTTCTTACTTTAAGACAGTAAGATTGCCAGGCGTTGGCACGAATTTTCATGCCCAAATAATGTAGTGACCTAAGATAATTCTATGGCGTTGGGACTATAAAAAAAAATGTTTTATTTTATTTTTATGTAAACACTGCTGGAGGTACCGGGTTCTAAACAGCTGATTGTTAAATTAGCCCATTTCTTTAAGATAACCCAAAATTTAAAGGATGCCCATGGCATTAAAGAATTGAATTTTTTGTATTGATCTGTTTGACAAACTATTCCATGATATGATATAATGTATGTATGTCAATAGCAAATTTTCCCTGTAAATTATTTTAAGGGGGATTCCTATAATCTCCCATATTTCCCCACTATGCCAGCTCTTCCCCCATGGATCAAATTCAAGGGTGGATTTTCAACAATCTCTTTGCAAAATAAAGAAAAGCCTGAAAGTAACAATTTCTTGCAATATATGATTTAGGACTAGATCTAGACCAAAATGAAGTTCTGGGCTGTGGGTAACCCATGCAGCCGAATATTTTAGTGAGATAAATATATTTCACTCAGTCTAGGGCATATACACAGACTACCATCTTGGATCCCCAACAATTTTAGATTACAGTAGCCCTATTTAATTCATAGTCCTCAAAATATCTGACATTTCCCTTCAAAATATCTTAATTATTCCTTAGATATTTCGGTAACGGATGTGGGGGTAAAAGAGAGGGGGGAGGGGGGGGGGGAGGGGTGACTTGCTTGGATTCGGAAATTCGTAGGACAACAAAATCTAGCTTTACCCAGAGGTGTAACTGAAGGGTTGTGGCGAGGGTGTTACCAATTCCAATTTTGGCTATTTCGTCGGGCAAATAAAGCCCACTATTCATGACTTGTCCATCTCCTTAAAAATTTGTTCCAGCAAATCATAGCCACAAACTTACTGTAGCAAATAATGAGACCACTTATCTTAATTAAAATAACCACACAATAAGGACTTCATCCATTGCTAATATGATACTCAACACCAACTTCCACAACAACCCAAGACCAAATGGAGAACTAATACAATGGAGCCATTGATAAGGGAAATTTGATCCTAATTGCTTGTGGTTTTTAGAATAAAGAAAGTAAAGAGGAAAAATCTGACCCGACCTGCTCATTTATCAGATCAAATCTGACTGTTTGGAACTTTAAGCAGCATAGCAACTAATGTTGAAACAAATTGTAGGAAAATTAATATGATTATACCACAAAGTTTATGTTACATTTGAAAACCGTCTAGAAAATATCTTAGTTTTTGTTATATCCATGGCCGTATACACCTCAGTTGACCAAACACCGATTTTCGCTGGGCAGAGATATATAATGTCGGATGTACTTGTTCCAGACTATATCTTAGTCATGCCCGACTCAATTAACAACAATCAGCGACAAAATACTTGGCACCTTTTTTTCCCTTCCCCAGCTTCAATGTTGGCATGATTTCCACCTTTAAAATGAAGAGGCTAAGAAATTTGTACTTTTGGCCAACATTGAAGAAGGGGGAAGAAAAAGTGCCAAAATGTTTTGTCTGTGATTGTAGATATCAAAAACATTTCTTCATTTATTTTTGACCGCTGACTCGGCAAGATGCGGACAACATCATATACTTGGGCTCTTAGTGGGTCAGTGATGTAAAATGTTGGACTTCATGTTTAAATCAGTGATACATCTCAATCATGATCGTCCAGATTCCCATGGACTTGGCATGATGCTGTTTTGGCTCGGATTTGGCAACTGGCATGACTGAGATGCATATATGAAAGATGCCCACCCACAGATGTTGGATCAGAGCCCTGATGATAATAGGCCATTTTTAGGCATCCAAAACTATACATTTTCACAAATCTTCTGGGGGATTTGCCCTCTTGATCCTACCAGAGCTGCATCTGTAAACCGAAGAATTTGGGCGGAATACTTTTCAATTTTCAGAGGAAATTTGTCTTCTGCCAGTTTAGAAATGGTATAACCCAAATGCTTATTTGAGTAGATTTTAACATATATTCAACAATTTTCTTCTTTTCATCAATTATATTTTCCGAACTTCAGTTGGGGCAAAAAACAATAAATCTTTGATGAAGCAATATCTTTCTTTAGGAGAAATGGCCGGTCGGATGGATTGTATTGTGTCAGGGGCTTCTGTGATGCAATAAAGTCAGTCCAATACGTGGTATAGCTCGATCCCTGCAGAGTAACAATTGAAAACTTAATCCGCTGCCTGGTTAAATCAAATATCATATACATAAAACTAACATCAGCAATAAATCTCAACAATAAGTTGAATTATGTGATGTTCATCTGACCAAGATGGGTGGTGGTACGTCTAATGAATATTCATGTGAAATGTTCCAAGGCAGATATGAAAATGTTACCCTCTCCGGTACAAGTAATGGGTCACAATTTAGCACACAACTCAAGTGTGATAAAATCTCTTGTCATGCAATACCTGCTGTCAGTAGATTTAAACACTTATCTTGGCCAATATTTTTGTTAAATATGCTTTTCTGTCAAGTATTTGATTGTGCATCATTATTTCCTATAGAAGTCAACAATTTGTGACAAAATATTCCTCAAAACTATATAACCATACAAAAATAAATAAAATTTTAATGATATAGGAAGCTAAACATGACTGGAACATGGAACCTTTAAATCAACTATGTCTGTAATAGAAAGAGAAAGTTGTTTCACGTACGTACGACCCGTTTCAGAAAAGTTACATAAAGTACTTTTTAAAGTATTTTCAAATATGGTCAAGGTGTTAAGTTTTATTCCTGATTTGTTGCAATACTGATATTGATTTCCAAGAATATATTTTTTCTATTTTTTTGCTAATAGAGTTGTTTTGACATCTCTTTTAATTTGACGAGCACCAAGAAATTAATTTTCTTTTTGATCACCTTTTTCTGAAGGTAATTTTTGCTCATTTATCACTCATCCTGCTGGTCACCATAGGTGAAATTTTAGGGGGTGAGGCAAGGGAGAACCATCCCCCCCCCCTCCCCTTCCCCCACTTTCGGCAGGCAAATCTTGCCATATAGCCAGTCAACATGCAAGTTAAAGAACTATGTATCCCAAGAATATTTGAAGAAGTGAAGTAAAGCTAACCATTGCCTTTTCATGTTCCAGTCATGCTTAGCTTCCTATATCATGAAAGTTTTTTTTTTTTTTTTGTATGACTATATAGATTTGAGGAATATTTTGTCATAAATTGTTGACTTCTATTAGAAATTTATCATGTTTAAAGGTTTTGGTTCTTGAACTTGTTGTGGTCTGTAAATTGTTTGCTACAAATGTATGTTTTAACAGTGTTAAAGAATCCAGATATTCTGCTTACCAATATTTTAGTTTTCTGCATTGGTCACATTAGTGGCCAATTACATTCTCATGCATATCTTGACCTAGCTACTACAAAACAACAAATTAATTGTGAATATTCTTTATTGTGTAATTGGGTTTGGTCTTGATAAAGGATAAATTTCTTGCTTTCTAAAATTGTGTATATTTTAGAAATCAACTTAAAATGCCAGTTATAGTGGTAATGTGGAGATAAACATAGGTCAATAACAAATATATATATATATATATATATATATATATATATATATATATATATATATATATATATATATATATATATATATGTAATATATATGTAATATATATGTATATATTAGCACATCACCGTCACTCGCATTAGTTTTGAAAGAATCACAGGTTGTTTTTTCAATTTTTTTCAAATACCATATTTTTCTCTTGGATCAGTCATTCAGCCTCAATACTTCCGTTTCTTTCTACTTTTTACCAAAATATGAACGATTCCGTCCAATAGTTTTCAATGTTTATTATGCCTGATGTGGTTGACCTGATCCGCAACAGTGCAAATCGCTGAAATAAATTGGCTTGGGAGAAAAAATAAATAAAAACAGCCTGCCTACATCCTTTCCTAATTCATTTTTGACCGGGCCTAACAACAGTCAGGGATAATCCTGGATTTTTGGTATAATTAGAAAATACACCAAAACTTGGAGCTTCGTATTCATTAAGATCCATGGAGGCTGCCATTTTAACTTGTGATAACGTTATATTAATGGAATTCTTACTAAGAGACCGGTAGTATTTGTGTAATGTAGCGTATGATGCATGTACAAGTTATCAGCGATGAATAATAAGCCAACACAGAATCATGTGTCGAGAGGGCTGTTCAAAAGGTCATTGACCTGTCAACATAATTTTTTTGGTTTTTTATTGCGAAGTCCACCATGAAATTGAAAATTCCGCAGTCAAATCTAATGATATTCATTTGATATCGGTTTTTCCTTTTAAAAATACCCCCCGCGTTTTTATTGAAAATCCACATTGACTTAACATTATCACTAGTTAAAATGGCGGCCTCCATGGATCGTGTAATGAATACGAAGCTCCAAATTTTGGTGTATTTATTATTACACCAAAAGTCCAGGATTCTTCCCTACTGGAACAACACATTTTAATGTGTCTAATTGGTCGTAACTATTTTATCAAATAAACAAATCAGATCATATGTGGAACATGTACAGCTCTATTTGTAATTTCTGATGCACAATTGTTTTTTAATCGACTGCCACCACTGAATAGGACTTAGCTATTGTAATTAATCATCATCACAAGTAACTGAATTTGAAGCATACAAATTTAAGAATGAACCAAACATATCAACCTGCCTTTCTTCATCACAAATTGGCATATATTGCACACCTTCAAAATCTAGTTTTGTATGGGCAACATTTGTTGACTTGGGCATAATATTGTTGTTCTTCATCCAGGGTTAACAGTCTGGAAAACCTGGAAAAGTCCTTGAATTTTATCCACTCATTTCAAGACCTTGAAAAGGTCTTGAATTTGGTCAATTTCTTTAGAAGAATATTCCTGTAGTTTTTAGTAAAATTTTGATTTGAAAGGGTATAATTTTAGAAACAATTTGGTACAAAAATGAGGTTGATATCACATTTCATTCAGGAGAGATATGGCTTTTTAAAGATTTCCCAATTTTGACAAAAAGTGGTAGATTGGTAACATATCTGTGATGTCAATTTTAAAATTGACTGATTTTTTTCAGATTGAAAATGTTATGTACATAGGGGAAAAAGCAAAATAATTTCATGCCAATTGTGTATTTCACCATATCTCAATATTGGACCAAAAAAGTTTGCTTTGATACTTTTAAACCGCTTATTGGTTCCCTTGTTCGTGACCACTGGCAAACTTCATGGGACTCCCAAATTGATAACAAACTTCAAGTCATCCAGCCCACCATTCCGATCAAACCCACCGTCCACAAACTCTCTCACTTCCCACCTCACTCACTTCCACTTCCTTATTGGATCCCCTCAACCCCTCTGCAACAATTGCCATTGCACCCTCACAGTCCATCACGTTCTCCTTGCTTGCCCCCCTGTACAACCTTCCCAGAGCTTCCCTTGCTCCCCACAACTCAATTGCCGAATTCTTCCAGAAAAACCCTCAGGATAAAGTTATCTCCTTCCTTCATCATGCTTCCCTCTACAACCATATTTAGTCTTCCTTTCCACCCCCCTCTTTCCACTTTTTTTTTCCACCCATGCACCTGTTTTCTTGATCCCAGCTTTCTGACATTTAGTTCTCATGTTTCTCTCAATCTCTCCCTGTTTTCTTTCCTTCCTACCTCTAGAATGATCTAACCTTTTAGGAAAAATTTGACCCTCGCTGTCGTGGTGCCGTTAAGCTCTCATCAAACAAACAAAATAACAAACTTTCAAGAAATTGTGATTAAATCTATAAGAATTGTGCTGCTAATATGCAAGAAATATAAATAAGCCAATAAGCCAGCTTAAGATTTGTAGCACAAAACTGAAGAATGTGAATAGTGGAGGGAAAGCTACAGATGGAGTAGTGTGACATAAAACTTTAAACCAATCAGGAGAAAGGGTTGGATGATGATGATATATACTGCTACAATGTCAGGAATGACAAAATGAACAACTCTCTCAGCTCCTATACAACTGTATAAGAAAGATAACAAATAAGTACTTGATAAGAAAGAGTTCAATATATTTTTTTTTTAAGTTTCTGAGTCTTAGTAGTTTTGGTGCAGTGCTTAAAAAAGTTGAAATTTTGCAGTCAATCATGCAAAGGTTTAAAGGATTAGTTCAGTGGTCAAGCATATATGAAAGGGGACTTTAACAGAAACAAAATGGTGAAGAAAGCATTACAAAATCTTATTCCATTAAGGAGATATTCAAATTTAAAGTTTGGTATCATTTCTGTAGAAACAACTGAAATCAGACTAGTTGTGACGTCACAGCCTCAGATACTTCAAAGTCTTTATGTATTTTAAAGAAAGTTTATTTGATTTTTTTACTATTTAAATTATTTTTCTTCAAACTTTCTTCAGGTGGTATATTATAAATACGCTTCCTAGATTGTTTTACTACTTTTTTGACATATCTCATGGTTTATAAGCCGCAAAATTGCAGGACAAAATATGAAAGAATACATCAAGACTTTCAGGAATATGAGGCTATGACAGCACGACTAGTCTGATTTTAGTCGTTTCTATACAAATGATACCACAATTTAAACTTACATATCTTCTTAACGGAATTAGATTTGTGAATGCCTTCTTCACTATTTTGTTTCTTTTAAGTCCTCTTTCATATAAGATGGACATGCTTGACCCCTGAACTAATCCTTTAATAGTACTATTTGTCTTTGATTTAACCCTCATTAAATTCCAGTGTATGTTGTAGATAATGATTTGACTGCTTAGTCACCTGATAGCTCATTTTGCTGAATTCTGTTTGTTCTTCATCATTATCTTATTATCAGTTTTACTGTTGGGCCGGTCCTTGTTGGGTCTATTGTGTTGGAGCAACTTTTGCTACAGGGAATATGGCAGGAATGAAGATGATGATTCTCAATATTCCAATTGACACAATTGCAGCAGTTGGCCATATTCTGATGTTTGTCCATGGTATGTTGTCTGATTTGATGGCATCTCCCTGTTCTGACTGCCTTTAATTTCTTTCGTTGTAACCAACTTCTGTACTTTAAATAGATTTTGGCTTTCTGGTGTCGTGGTTTTATTTTGATGCCTGGTTGGATGCAAATGTCAGTCTTTTCTGATTTGAGTTTTTCATTGTATGCAATTGTGCATTTCACTGTTGTGTCATTATGAGGATCTGCAGATAGGGATATGTCTTGCAGAGATAAAATATGAGTTTGCAGAGATAAAATATGAGTTTGCAGAATGAGTTAGCAGAGATAGAATATGAGTTTGCAGAGATAAAATATGAGTTTGCAGAGGTAAAATATAAGTTTTCAGATATAAAATATGACTTTGCAGAGATAACATGATTTTGCAGAGATAAAATATGAATTTGCAGAGATGAAATAAGAATTTACAGAGTTAAAATATGAGTTTGCAGAGATAAAATATGAGTTTGCAGAGATAAAATATAAGTTTGCAGAGTTAAAATATGAGTTTTCAGATACAGAATATGAGTTTGCAGAGATAACATGATTTTGCAGAGATAAGATATGAGTTTGCAGAGATAAGATATGAGTTTGCCTAGATAAAATATGATTTTGCAGAGATAAAATATGATTAACAGAGATGAAATATGATTTTGCAGAATTTGTAATGTAATGGTAAACCACTCTTCCTGCTTAATAAAAGCATTCTTTATGGTAGATACATTGGTAAATCCTCAAGAATACTTTAATGTATATCCCCTTTTAACTTTGACATTACGCCCAATCCTTGCTTCAAATGTTCAGTCTTTTTACCCGCAAGAACCTCCATTTTGGTGGTATGACTTTTAGATTCTGTTAGAAGCAATTGAGAAACCACCACAGATAGTTCAGTGATTTTACGTGTAACACTCCCAATCATCTATATGCACACAATGGAACTTATTGAGAAGAACCAGGTATTGTGGATTTGGCTACTGCAGGGCAAAGTCATGCATGTAATGTTGGGCTGAGGATTCATTTGGACCCAAAAGGGTCCAAAAATTTATAGCCAGAGTAATTCATCATGGACATCTAACTGACACCTGAACCACATGTATTAAGCAGCTAAGAATAAAGACGAAAAAGAACACGGCCATCTTAATATCTTTTGTTTAATGAAATTAGTCGTCTTTTCCACAATATTAATAAGTCTAACTTTTGATTGTAAATTTATTCATTGTAATTTCAATTCATGCAGACTGTTCTGAGGCAGCTGTAGGATTATGAATGTTAAAGATCCATACTAGAAGCTTTACATCGCATAACACAAATTCCATTCAATTTAAAGGAATATTCAATTCCCATGGATTTTTGGTTCGCATGCGAAGCATTTATGCGAAGCATTTATGCGAAGCATTTATGCGAAGCATTTATGCGAAGCATTTATGCGAAGCATTTATGCGAAAGCATTTATGCGAAAGCATTTATGCAAGCATTTATGCGAAAGCATTTATGCGAAGCATTTATGCGAAGCATTTATGCGAAGCATTTATGCGAAGCATTTATGCGAAGCATTTATGCGAAGCATTTATGCGAAGCATTTATGCGAAGCATTTATGCGAAGCATTTATGCGAAGCATTTATGCGAAGCTATGTAATGGTGATTACGTCCGTCCGGCCGTCCACAGATTTGTCCTGAGATTTCTTCAGAAATGTTAAAGTTTTTTTCGAATTCCTCAGAAAAAGTTAAAGTTTCTTTAGATATCCTTATGGAAAGTTAGAATTTCCATATAAAATGTTAAAGTTTTTCAGAGGTACTTAAGATAGGATTAAAGACTAGTTCCTTAAAAAGTCTACAATACATTTGATATTTTCTTAGAAGATAATTGTAAAATGATATGATTTTCCAATATTCTTCAGAGATCTTGTAGTACTTGAGATTTGAAATCCTTAAAATTCTTCAAAATATTTGGGCACCAAACAGTTATATCAGGCATGATTTTTTAAACTCCACCTTTATTATTGTGTTCATTTGCATAAAGTTGCTACAGTATATAACCTGACCAGACTTTTTTATTTACCATGCTTAGTCAGGGAGTGCGACAGGATGTGATTGCATATAGACATAGGGAGGGATGCCATGTGGGACATGGTTGGGGGCCATGAGGGACATATGATATAATATTTACCATGTCGTATACACCAAGGGCTATATCAGGCATAATTATTTGACTCCCCTTTTTTTTCTTATTCAACAACTCATTTGCATATAAGTTATTATATGAACTGACACTTTAATACATAGTATGCTCAATCAGGGACTGTGATAGCTAGGATGATACTTCTTATGGAGCCTATGGGACGTCATATGAGACAGGGTGGGATGCCATGTGTGACATGGGGTGGGATGCCATGTGGGACATGGGGTGGGATGCCATGTGGATCAGGGTGGAATGCCACGTAGGATATGTGGTGGAATGCCATGCAGGACATAGGGTGGATTGCTATGGGGTGTAATGTCATGTGAGACATGGGATGTCATGTGGGACATGGCATCCCACCCAATTCAACAAGTCATTTGCATATAAGTTATTATATGAACTGACACTTTCATACATAGTATGCTCAATTAGTGACTGTGTCAGCTAGGATGAGACTTCTTATGGAGCCTATGGGATGTCATGTGGGACATGGGGTGGGATGCCATGTGGGACATGGGGTGGGATGCCATGTGGAACAGGGTAGAATGCCATGTGGGACATGGTGGCATGCCATGAGTAACACAGAGTGTGACATAGATTGTGATGCCATGTGTAACATAAGATAGGATGCCATGTGTGACATGAGGTAGGATGCCATGTGTGACATAGGGTAGGAGGCTATGTGGGACATAGGGTGGGAGGCCATGGGAACATGAAATATGATGCCATGTGGTACATAAAGTAGGATGTCATTGGGACATTGGGAGGGATACCATGTGGAACATATGGTGGGATGCCATGTGGGACATCAGGTGGGAAGCCACTGATGCAGGACACAAGAAGGGATGCCATGTGGGACATAGGGAGGGATGTCATGTGGTACATATGGTTGGATTAATGTGGGACACACATGTAGGATGGGATCCATGTGGGTCATAGCATGGGATGCCATGTGGGACTTATGGTGGAATGCCATGTGGGACATGGGGTGGGATGCCATGTGGGAGATATGGTGAAATGCCATGTGGGACATGGGATGGGATGTCGTGTGGGACATGGTGTAGGATGCCATATGGGACATGGGGTGGGATGCCATGTGGGACATGGGGTGGGATGCCATGTGGGTCATAGGATGGGATGCCCTGTGGGGCATATGATGGAATGCCATGTGGGACATAGGATGGAATGTGGGACGTGGGGTGGGATGCCATGTGGGAGATATGGTGGAATGCCATGTGGGACATGGGATGGGATGTCGTGTGGGACATGGAGTAGGATGCCATGTGGGACATGGAGTAGGATGCCATATGGGACATCAGGTGGGAAGCCACTGATGCAGGACACAAGAAGGGATGCCATGTGGGACATAGGGAGGGATGTCATGTGGTACATATGGTTGGATTAATGTGGGACACACATGTAGGATGGGATCCATGTGGGTCATAGCATGGGATGCCATGTGGGACTTATGGTGGAATGCCATGTGGGACATGGGGTGGGATGCCATGTGGGAGATATGGTGAAATGCCATGTGGGACATGGGATGGGATGTCGTGTGGGACATGGTGTAGGATGCCATATGGGACATGGGGTGGGATGCCATGTGGGACATGGGGTGGGATGCCATGTGGGTCATAGGATGGGATGCCCTGTGGGGCATATGATGGAATGCAATGTGGGACATAGGATGTCATGTGGGACGTGGGGTGGGATGCCATGTGGGAGATATGGTGGAATGCCATGTGGGACATGGGATGGGATGTCGTGTGGGACATGGAGTAGGATGCCATGTGGGACATGGAGTAGGATGCCATGTGGGACACGGGGTGGGATGCCATGTGGGACATGGAGTGGGATGCCATGTGGGACATGGGGTGGGATGCCATGTGGGACATGGGGTGGGATGCCATGTGGGTAATGGGGTGGGATGCCATGTGGGACATAGGATGCCATGTGGGACTTAAGTGTGAGATGCCATTTTTATAATTGGCCGGATCATATGATATGGGTGTCAATTTGCATGGGCATGTGAACCATGACGGTATTTACCATTCTAGTTGTAACTTATATTTGAAATAGCACACTTTTAGAGCCAATTTGGTACAAAAATCAGGCTGATTCCATTCAGGAGATATGGATTTTTAAAGATTTCCTAATTGCATTTTAAAGTTTTTGTACAGTATGGTAAATATGTGTTTGATGATGTCATAGACAAATCCATTGCAAATGTTTATGTATTTCTTTGATTGTTAATTGGTTATTTCTGTATAATTAAAAACAATTTTCTAAAAGTTATTGAAGTAGGGTATATATGGCAATGTATATAAATACCTAACGTTCATCAATTTATTTTTCTAGCAGGTTTTACTAATAAGAAACGATGATAGATTTTAATGAAATACATCAACTTTGTGGGAGAATGTGTTGCTGTGATGTCATACTGAGCCTTTTCCTAATCGTTTATTGGCATTTTTTGTAAACTTTAAAAATATGAACATCTCCTGGTAGAGATAACATATCAACATGATTTTTGTACTAAATCGTTTCTAAACTTTTTCTCTTTCTTATGAAAGGTTACGAAAAACCATGGGAATTTTCCTTTAAGAAACTATCATGTCATGAATCATTAGTTTGGTAAAAACACTTGGCGAAACTATCTGATTAAATTTGGTAGTGAAAATAATAATTTTCCATGTTTTCATGAAGTATTTGATTTGTATTTTTCCGCAAACTTTTAATTACCCAGAAGTGCCTGTAAGAAAGATATATGTCATCCGCCACCTGTTTCTGACATTCACTTCAAGGCCCTCGGTGAAATATTTACTCAGCTTTTAAATAGTTTCAAATTATGTTCAAGTTGTATCACTTTTTGTTGCAATTAGAACTTAATATTTATTTCTAAAAACATATTGTCTCTATTAATTATCTGAGGAGGGTTCTGTTTTGACTTCAATCTGTATTGTATAATCTCACCAAGAAAATTATTTCCCATAGATGTAGCCATCCTTTCGGATTAGGAGGGGAAAGGAGAGGGGGGAGGGGGAGTCAGGTTGATCACTACGGCCTGAAGTTTTTGTCATTTTAATGAATGAAATCGGAAAAGAAGCGGTATCAAGATGAGTTTACACTCACAGGGTGGGGGTTAAAATGAGAGGGAGAGGTGAACATTTTAAATAATTCAAATCTTGATACACCTCTGTGTATATTTCTCAAATGCCTGCCTATTTTTAAAACAGTTATCAAAATTCTTTGGCTGACATTCATTAGGTATTGTCAACAGACAATCCAGTGAAGTAATTATAATTGAATATCAGTCCATTTCGTAGAAATTATTTCAATTAGTTATTAAAATTATGAAAATAAGTGTGCCAAGTTAATCGTCTCCAGTAGAATCAAACTTCTGAATGCAGGAGCAAGATATCTTATCACAGTTTTTTTTTTTTTCCTTCAATTTTTTTAATATCTGAAACATTTATTCAAGCAATCTCCATTTGTGATATCATAAAGCAGATACAATAATTCACTACAATCACATTATTTATACAAAGGAAGTTTCAATGACACATTGTACATTATTTACATTTAGTGATACAGGGAGCACTTAAATGAGACGTACAGCCAAATATTCTAGCTTGATATGTGATAGAGAATTAATCAAATAAACCAACTACTAAAAACCAGACTATAAAATCTTATTCCATTCTCAAGTTATCCAAGTTTGAAGTTGTAACTTGGAAGTGCAGTTTATATGTATGGAATTAATGTTTTAATCAATTAAAAAATTATATACTAAAATGTTTTGTGTAATGTGAAATATCTTCCCATGAAGCAATATCTTTCCTTAGGAGAAATGGTCCATCAATCATTCACACTTAGTGTACATTATTACCTCAGGCATTATGATACACAGCTATTTTTATCACCAGTTTGTAAACAAACTTCTCCCACTAAGAAACGTGATTTCAATCACAAAAGTGCCTTGATTATTCAGCTCTGGCTTTCTGTAGTCTTATACCCACAAATAGCCTTGGGCTACTTGGCTGTGGTTTGCATGGGAGTGGAAGATACACAATCATTGTTTTGAGTGGAAACACAATACACTGAACCTGAGTTTTTAGGATTAACTCAGGTGTCAGGTGCGGGTAGACTTAAAGAGAAACTTTTCGGCACGTCAGATGACTTAGAATAATTTCTATCATATTCAATGAGGAAATTTATGTCTCTAAGAGATATGGCCCAAAAAGCTCCCAAAAAGCTTAGAGCATGTCACATCTCCCTGGTCACTAAAAACAAGGAAAATTACTCTTATATATGGTAACAATACTAACAAGAATAAAATAAGAAGGGAATATATCTACAAAATTGAGAAAAATAGAATGACAACTATATGGGGTACAAAGAAATGTATGAAGATTGTTGATTCAGTAATAAAAGTAGCTACTTTAATAATCTTGCTTATATCAAAGATATTTAGAGTCCACTGCATATTTATTTAAACAAGCCGACTTGGAGATAAATAATAGTTAATGCCACCTTTTGTAGGGGAAAAAAGGTAGGTGAAAACAGAAGTAGTCGAATTGATAACATTTAAGTTGCCTATATTTCACCAAATTAACCTTATCTAATCATGTGGGTCACATGATCCGAGGAAAGGGGTTCGAATGGCAGCTGTTAGATGGTAGGATCGACAGAAGGAAGGAGAAAAACAGGTAGATCAAGAAGAACATGGTATGGAGAGATTAAGAGATGGAGTGGGCTAAGTATAGCGTTTTATTACGAGCAGCTGAAGATAGTACTAGAGGACCATGACAGCCAGTGCCTCAACAGGGCATGGCACCGGATAGGTATAGGTACTTAATCATATGTGAAGAATTTTCGTCTTTGTTTTCTAAATTTATTCCGTATTCCATTTTCTATTCATTTTTTTCAAATAATGTAGCTAGAAGTCAAGGAGATCAACTCAGTGATGAAATAAATTAATATGCATAATTATTAATTAATTACTAATGATAAACAAGATGGCACACTCAAGACATAGAATAAAAAAGAAAAAAATTTGAATTTCCATACTAATATGATTGTACGTGAACTAGCAAAAAATGAGAAGTTTAAGTATATACACGTGCCAGCAATAATCAGCAAAGAAGCTACTTCCAGCCATTCAGACAGACTCCTTTGTGTTCACGTTTTTGTTTGTGTGTCCCCTGACTGTTGTCGGGTTTCTTTTTGTGTGGCCTTTGCCCCCCCCTCTTGTCCGTTCCTCATTCGTTTGTGCTTGTATCAATTTTGTTTTCGACTTTTAACTTTGTAGCACGGTCTGCAGCTGTGGAGCCCAGTCGGTAAACTATAACAATTTCAATTCGATGCGTAAGCACAAAATAACATATATTTCAGGCAAATTCCTCCACGTACATTCTTACATTTGGTGATACAAATATGATATAGTTACATTTTACTTGGTAGTATCAATCCATAACTTCTTTTAATTAACATACAGTTACTAAAACGGTCAAATTGTCACAGAATGACATATTTCAGGCACCAAATTCTACCACTTTCATGTTCGTATATATTTGATGGTACAAATATGATTTAAATGATATATCTTTTTTTCAACATTTCATATGGAAATTTCAATTGAATAATTTCCTTATATTACCTATATACCAAGAAGAGGAAGCTTATAACCTCTACTTGCAAGGTCTGTGATTTGAAGGCACAAAAGTCTATAATTATACCTTATATAATCCTATCTACGTGGATACCATGGAGATCAGAAAGACAATACAATCCAATGTTTCTGATTGGTCAAAATGTTTACAATATCACCGACCATGCACCAACAAGCCAATTACCGCTACGGAAGTGACATTTATGTACTGTGATCAGTTTTTTGCTGAAGGTCAGGTCAGGTCTTTTCTTGAGACAAGATTCCCTCTTTAAATAATAATATAAAAATTTATCAGGATATGTGTTCAAATTAAGTAAGTCACTTAAGATACTTCAGCGATATTTGAATGACAAATACATGGACGTAAAAGGCAAGGGGAGGGCTAGGATGTGGTAGCCCCCTCTTGTCGGCCAGATACCCATCTTAGTCACGCAGAATCATGCCCGGCCCGGCTAGATATCTGGATCATGCCCTCCCAACTGGCATGATGTTGATAATGGGTACTGATCTTATATAGTTTGGCAAGAGAGGTAAAATATACTTTTCAAATCAGTGATTTGTCAGAATCATGCCTTGACTTGGATAGATTTCTCAATAATTAAAGAAAAATTTTCACAAAATCTCAAAACTGCCTAGAAATCGAAGAAAATAATCCAAAAATGTTTCAAAAAATGTCTGCAAATTAATTTGAAGTTCACTAAAGATTGAAGAAAATTTCCTAAAAATTAGCCAAAAATATGCTAAATTTGCAAAAAATGAAAAAACTTAACCAGAAAATAAAGGAAGCTTCCCAAAATTTAAATAATATTGCCCAGAATTGAAAGAAATTTTCCAAAAATTAGAGAAAATTGCCTGGAAATAAAAGGAAGCTCCCGAATATATGAGGATGATTTCCCGAAAACTGACCAAAGAATTCACGAAAATCGGAAAACATGCCCAAAATTGTTTGGAAATTAAGAAATTTTCTAAAAATTGAAGAAAAATTCCCAGAAAATAAGGAAAGCTCCAGAAAGTTGAGGAAAACCTTCCGGAAAATGGCCAAAAATATTCACTTCAATTTCCTAAAAATGAAAAACCTGCCCGAAGATTAATGAAGGAATTGTTTTGGAAATAATGGCTATTTTCGAAAACTCTCCCACCCCAAGCTAAAAGCTGTGGTGAAACTATCAATCAAAATTAATTGTTTATTTACAGATTCATTACAATTTCTCCTTCTTAATAGGTTTTTGAGTCCGGCAAAAAGTCTCCACCCCCTGAGTAAGATGGTCCTGTCCAGCCATGGACAATTGCAAAACTGTTCAAGGACGGCATTCCCTTTGTACATGAAAATTGATTACTTTTAGTGACATCATTTTTACAAAACTCTTTAACTTCAAAAAACAGAAAGATTGACTTATTAATTGGCTATAAATATAAAACTATTAACAAGTATAAAACCAATGACAGCTCCTGGGTACAAAACAGTAAGTTAATTGCGTTGAATTTACATTGAATGTGTTATCAGTTATATCTCTTTGTGGGTGGGATCAATTGTGCAGAATAATAAATTACTTCAATAAATTAGAATAAACTATTTTTACATGGCATACGATATGCCTAGGCTATGCTATAATTTATAAAAGACAACAAACATGTTGACTTAAAAGATTTTCACCAAAATATTAAGAAGCATCCATGTTCCTCAGTAGACTTGATTGGGGGAATGTATAAATGAATGCAAAAGTAAACTTGAAAATAAAAAAAAGGTAATCACCCATTTGTTTCAGTATCTAGTTTTTATATTTTTGAAAAAATTTGCTTGAAGGAATATTCCTATGTTTTTTTTGTGACCTTTCATAAAAAAGAATGAAATTTTAGAAACGATTTAGTACAAAAATTATGTTGATAAGTTATTCCTACCAGAAGATATTCAAATTTTAAGGATTCCAAAAAAATGCCAATAAACAAATTGGAAAAGGCTCAGTATGACATCACAAAGTTGATGTATTTCATTAATCATCTATCATCCTTTTTTATTAGTAAAACCTGCTAGAAAAATAAATTGATGAAAGTTAGGTAATTATATGCATTGCCAAATATACCCTACTTCAATCACTTTTGGAAAATTGTTTCTAATCATATGGAAACAACGAATTAACATTCAAAGAAATAAATAAACATTTGCAATGGAATTGTCTCTATGACATCACCAAACATGAATTCATCATTGTGTACAAAAACTTTAAAATGCAATTGGGAAATCTTTAAAAATCTATATCTCCCGAACGGAATGTGATATCAACCTAATTTTTGTACCAAATTGGCTCTAAAAGTATGCTCTTTCAAATAAAATTTGACAAAAGACCATGGGAATATTCCTTTAAGGAATATTGGCTCCTTTGGTTTTTATCAATGAAGTCATTTCACCAACAATTCTGGTTGTGGAGTTTACCATAAAATGTAATGAATGAGTCTCAGGTTTGTTACATGTGACATCCCAGCATACCTTACCACCAACTTGTATACCCTGAATAGTATAACATAGGGGTCTTAGGTGTTATGAATAAACACTACTTTATCAATATATTATATCAAAGATCAAAAAAAGTTTTTACGAACACATTGAACGTTGGAATGCATGTGCATGGAAAATTAGAAATATTAAAACTTAGAATAATTTCTAGGTTTATTAAAAAAAACTCATTACGATACAAAGTTTTAATTGTTGTCCTCATATGAATCCTTTTTCAGCCTTCTTCATCAGTAACGTTTTTTCCATTAATGTCATTGAAGTTGCCTTCACCCTTGTCTGAATCCTGACCATCACCGATACTCCTATCCCGTTAAAATTGTTCTGTCCAAATGTGGTGTTAGTTCCAGAGTCGCCATCATTATCACTTTCTCACCGTCATCACTGGAATACCTGTACCCCACGTTGTCAATGGGCGAAGATTGAACTGGTTTCGCATTTTCCTATTGATCTGTGCGTACATACATCCATCGTGAACGTAATGGCCATGTTTGTTCACCTCCGTGGCATTTTCATATGGGTCAGGCCTGTCAAGTTCAATATCAGGGTTACTTGGTTTAAGACCAAACTTCTGACGGCGGAAGCAGCAAAAGATTAAGGTTGTGACAATAAAAGTGATTGTTATTACCAGTGCACAAAACCCTGCAATTATGAGCCAGGTGGTTAAGGGTGAAGATTCTGGTGGAGCCAATGTTGGGGTTTTCCCGTCTGTGGAATGTGCCTTAGTTGTAGCCATTGTCATTACCCTTGAGGTAGTTGGTAAAGATTCTGGTGGAGCCAATGTTGGGGTTTCCCCGTCTGTGGAATGTGCCTTAGTTGTGGCCATTGTCATTACCCTTGAGGTAGTTGCTTTTGAGGCTAAGGTTTTAAAAGCTGTGGAAGAAGCTATCGGTGTGGTGAATCCATTTGATGTTGTTGGCACACGGCATATGTCAACTATTTCCCTTAAAACGGTGTCTCCAGTCAAAGCGCACACAAATTCAGTGTCAGTGTCATCCCTGCACACAGGAATATAGTTTACAGACACACTTACAGATAGAGTACCCTGAATGATGTGCGTGGGTGGTAAACCTAACCCAACCATGATAAAACCGCTATCTGCGGATGAATCCTTGGTGAATAAACAAGTATATTTGATAAACTCTTCTCCATCTACAGATATTGTCTCCATTTGTATCTGAACATCTGCAGCCTGCACAGTAGCAATGCATGAAAGCAATATAAATATAATCAATAAGCTATCCATAATGAGAGTCTTCACTGTTCAGGTTCCTTCGCAGTTGCAAACTATAAATCTATATAGTTCCCTAATCAGTGCACCTTCTCCTTGGATAGTTTGGAAATAATTGCAGTTTCTCCCCAAATCTGTTTTGGAAAATATTTGATCTCCTTCAGATTCCAATTGACAAATACCGGTTATCACATATTTATAGTTTCAATTATATATAAATAATTTGCTTGCTTCAAGTTATACTGTCCACTTTAATCTATTATATCTTCTTATCTATAATCTACATTGTCACAACCACACTACAATTGTTAACTTTGAAATTATTTGCAGTAATGTGAAGTGAGTGTAGTAGTTTGATATTTTCACCAGAAAAGCTGAACTTTATAAAAGTTTTACATTAAATTAACCTTTCAACTCTTCAAAGTGTGTTTTACATCTATTACTACACATTATGACTATCTAATACTACTTCTCCACTTTGTAGATGTCTTTCAATATTCCAAAGTAAAATCTTCAAATGCAGCAAAACAGACAAACAGACATCTGTTCTATCATGTGTTCTACTGATTTTAAAACTTCAACAGAATTCAATAAATCCTGAAAAGATGTATTTTCCTATTAATTTTGCCAGATATAGGAACAATCAGCTCTACTTTGCTGTTTTGTTATGAAATCCATCACACACACAGAAGTCCACAATTAAGTCTGTTAATCACAAAAATTAAAAAAGAAACAATCCAAGTGTATTTTCATCAAAATTTAATACCAGGAAATCCAGAAAACGTTCAATATACTTGTGCTTCTGATGTATACTGTTGATTCCAACAGGTACGCTTAATATTTATTCTTATATTATTCTTGAGTTCAAGTTCACCCATTTTTATGCCTGGTCGGTCATGCATGACATCATAATCACAAAGGCCACCTGATCCTCAAAAAGCTTTATTTAGGGTGGATGAAAAGAAGGAAAACATCATTTTTGTAGTTATTTGAATATTCTTGTGTGTAAAGTCTGACTAATTTAATCACAATATAAGAATTTTGTGTGATGTAGGGTTATTTGAATAAAGGTTTGAGAGTAATAAAGTTTGAGGAACTCAAGTTAAAGAGATATATAGGCTTTTGTTATCTTTTTGTCTCAATTTTAAGAATATTAATATTTGAATGTTATAACTATTTATGATATATACCTATCTTTGTATCTGTCGCAGAAATCTATTGGGACCATAAATTGAAGTGCAGGGCTGTATGATAAAGATTAACGACATCGTAATGAAAGGAATATTCTCATGATTTTTCAATTAAAGAAAAGATTTGGAGAAAATGTTTTGTTAAAGAAATCATTTTGTTCAGGATTAATCGCATCCCAAATACTCCCATGGTGTGTTGAAAAGTGACTATAGTGTAGTATGTTAGGTCATATAGCTGCACTTCCAATTTAAAGATTATTTGCCTCCTCCTAAATTATTGGGAACATCTTTTGTTTATTTGGGATGAGGTTTAACATGTACTTCAGAAAAGTATGGTTTGAAAATTTGTTTATCTTCTTAATAATCTTAATAAGAGAAAAATGAAATATTATTTTTGTACATCAGAAACTCATGGCAATATTCCTTTAAGCACTGGATAAAGTAATAAGAAGTAAGATCAAGGACTTCCTGCACCATAAATGACATGCCAAAATTAAACATTTCATTGAATGGGATCAAGGGATGTTACTATATTGGAAAGGAAGGTGGGGACCAGGCACATAGCCAAGGGGGAGCCATGGGAGCTGCGGCTTTGCTGAATGTTAATTTTTTTTTTTTTTTGGCGTCTTTTTGAATTTTGTAACATTTATGCTTCTGAGTTTGTCATGAGGAGTAAAGGCCGTTAGGCTCTGTGCTGAAAATATTTCTTTAAAAAATTTCAACTAAAGTTAGGCATGCATGCTCTCTGCAGACAAATCATTTAGCTCTAAATGTTTTAAACAGCCAACTATTGTTGCTCAGTAAGCTTTCTGCTTCACCACCTTGAACTAATAAGGCAAGCAAATACGCTGCATTTGCTGGTTAACAATAGATCCTTTCATTGAATCAGTGAAACGAAAAGTTCAGAGCTAGTATCACACAAATGGTTGTGGTTTTTGACATGCAGCAAGATTAAGCTTTTTGAAATCCGCCGTACGGCAGATATTTTCATAAATTGTAGTAATGGTATTTGCACAGCATGTCTGCTTTATGTAGTTCAAAAATCCTGCAAATTATTTTTCATAGAGGTCGGCTCCTTCCCCCTAAAATTACTGGCAATGTACCAGGTGGGGAGAGGGAAGTGATGCCAACAGCAGGGGGCCATGGGACCATGGTCCCCTCACTCAATGTTCATGAATTCCAGTTTTTGTCCCTCCCCCACTTTTTTTGTTCAAATCAGAATTTACTTTCCAGCAAAAATATTAAGAAAGTATTTGAGGGTTTCGGCTTCCCACTTATGAAAAATTTCCAGTGACTCTGAAGGAGGGGGCAGGATTACACTGGTTTTAAATTCAGCAGTTACCTTTCAAGTTTGAGATTTAAGTTAATTTTTGTGACTATAACGTTTTTTCTTGATTAGGAAGAAAAAATATCAAACCTTGACTTTTTTATTTTTGAAGAGACTCCTGGAGATATGGTAGCAAGATTACCTGAAAATTTGTCGAAAATCATGAAAATAACAGGTTTCTTTTTTTCTTTTTTAATTTTCAGCATTATTCAAGATCAAGAAAACAGGTAAGTTAGATTTTATATATATATTGAATAGCCCTCCATTTTCTCATGTAACTACATGTTTGTGTGTCTGCCCAAATAGTTGAAGGATTGCTTCTCTGTATATCTAAGGATTAATAAATTTCATTGCATAATTATGCAACCATAATCCTTTTAAATGAGAAAGAAAAAAGAAAAATGGAACCTGCTGCCTCTTCGTCTGGCAATAATGTGGTTGTTTAACTTGTGTCATTGTTGGTTACACCAGAAACGAAGCCCTACTTAGCATAGTCCAGAGGAGAACATTTTTGCTTTGTATGAATAGTTGGTTTTCGTGTATGTACTTTTAGAAGGCTGCATGTGCCATATAAGTGCTATGCACCTAATGTTATTATACATGTTGTAGATGTCATTCACTCCTGAAGTTGAAGCACAATAATATGTAGAATTACATTGAAGTCTCAATTGGGCATGCCTTTAACTGTTTTTTAATGTTTTTACCAATAAATTTTAACTATATTGAGAATTCCTGACAATTCGAGCATGAGTTACGCAAACAAGCACAAAATAAGTGTCTTACACGCACAAAATAAGTGTCTTACATGCACAAAATAAGTGTCTTAAACGCACAAAATAAGTGTCTTACATAAAAGTTCATGTTAAAAGGAATACAGTATACAATACGATCCAACATTTTTTATTGGTCAAAATAATTACCCAAATACTGACAAAGGTCGGACTCGACCTGCTTATATATTTTAAGGAGCATAACAACTATTGCAATAGATTTCAACTAGGTCTCATTCAAGACTTAATCATGAATATTCATCTTGTTTGATAAATGAGTATACCTTACATGTAAACAGCAAATGTTCGTTTAATTAAATTTACCCTTAAGTTCAAGATTTTTTATTTCTTCTTTGAAAACGTATCAGCATTGGAAATACTGGCAAGTTTATATTTTCTTCTTAATCCAAACTGCAAGTCTCTGCTAATTCCTTTGTAGAAAAATCAAAACCATTAATAGCATCAGTATAGACTCATCTTCCATTGTATTGATGATATCCAAATGCTGAGTCACCTCGAGATATCCTGGTGTATTAAATCTTTAAAATAAGGCAAATGTTTGTTGTCCTTTTTGCCTAACGGTAGCTCATAGATAGTTCCGAACTGGTGGATTCGTTTCATTCTTTGTTAAGGGTTATCTAGTAATGCACTTTGTTATGTTAAAAAAACTAAAAGAAATTCATTCCTTCAGTGCTGTTATGTGCTGTCCAATAAGCATATATAAAGCAGTTATATATCTAAAGAGTCAGATGTATTAGCAGGTCGATCACCGACAGTCACAGAAGAACATGGTTCCACCATGCTGATAAGTGTAGCACTATAAGATAGCAATATTTGACTGTATTAATTTGTTGACAATCATATCAAACATGACAATGTTTAAATACAATTTCACCAATCTGTCAATGTGCTAAATGAGTTCATTTTTGTCTCCATGCTAAGAAAAAGTTTCTGGTTTATTGGTTCCGATGCTAATAGTATAAGGAACCTATGCAGTCATGCTGGCATGTATATGTATGTGTGTGTGTGTCTGTGACAGCAAGCTTGTAAGCGATATCTCAAGAACGATACACCAGATTCATGTCATATGTGATACACAGATAGCGCATGGTCCGTAGATGTGCCCTATTGTTTTTGGTGGTGATGTCATGCATATTAAAGAGTAAACGGGCTTAATGTAAATATACTGAAATGCTCATTTTTTACAACCGTATGTCTGCTTTGTTTCATATTGGATGTAATTATGTTATTAGATAGTGTGTACATGTTCATGGTACAAAAATGTTGAATTTCATTAATATGCATAGTGAAAGGGATTTACATGATTTTGTTGAAAAGAGCTTGTAAGCATGGTATCTCAGAACAGTAAACTGGATTCATGTTATATTTGGTACACAGATAGCCCATGGATTGTAGATGTGCCCTATTGTTTTTGGTGGATGCCGAAAAGTTTCTCTTTAATCCTATCCACACCCGATACCTAATTTTATCCTGAAAACTCAGGTATGACAATTACCAACCCGACTTCCTGCTCAGTGTATTTTGTTTCCTCTCCAAACAATGATTGTTTATCTGCCAATCCCATGCACACCACAGCCAAGTAGCCCAAGGGGTTGTGTGTATAAGATAACAGAAAGCCAGTGCTGAGTAATCAGTACTTTTGAAGTCACTGATTGAAGTCACTTATCCATATTAGGTGTCTTAGTGGAAGAAATTTGTTTGCAAACTGGTGATAGAAATATCTTTGTATATTATGCCTGAGGTGATGTATGCATTAACTATGAATGATTGACAAATCATTTCTCTTAAGGAAAGATATTGCTTCTTGGGGTGATATCATTCATATTAATGGGTAGGCGGGCTTTATATAAAAATCTTGAAATGCTCTTATTTTGACAATCACATGCCTGTTTTGTTTCATATTCAGTATAGTTAAGTTGTTTGCTAGTGTGTATGTGTTCATTGTATACAAATTTTGAATTTCGTTAATATGTGTAAGTTGGCGGGACTTAATATGGTTTTACTAAAAAAGACCTTATAAACATGGTATCTCAATTAGGACAAACTGGATTCACGTCATATGTGGCACACAGATAGCCAATGGTCTGTAGAGGTGCCTTATTGTTTTGAGCGGTGATGTCATGCATGATAATTAGTAGGCGGGGATTAATGTGAAATTCTTGAAATGCTCATATTTTAACAATCACATGTCTGTTTTGTTTCATATTTTGTAGAATTATGATTTGAGCTTGATTGTATATGTTCATTTTATAAAAACATTGAATTTCATTAATATGCATTGTGGGCGGGGCTTAATATGATTTTGCTAAAAGAGCTTGTAAACACGATATCTCAAATATTTCATGATATGTAAGACATAAAATCAATCAGCATGAAGAAAAAGATGGGAACAACAAAACCTTTTGGTTCTGGTTTGTAAATCTAAAGGCCTCTGGTATAACAAGTTATAAAAAGCAATATCAATATTTCAACTATATACATGCTTTGAGTCTCGACTTCTGTATGACTAGAAAAACTTCTTCCTGTTTGTATACCCATTCAACTTTACAAGCTCTTTGAAATTTACACAATGTCTTGTTTATAGTTTCAAACTTTTGAAAGCAATTTTCTACCATTCTTTAACTCTGTCAATGTTTTTATTGGTGGGCTCAAAATGAATTGTGCACACAAGCATGAAATGGTTGATTAAACCATACCCCTCTGTACTTGTTACATGGAGGTACCACTTTAGGTACCTCTATGCTTGTTACACATGTAGAAAAATAATGAGGAACCAGCTATGAATTGGCAGATTTAAAGCATATAACTAATTTGTAATAGAGCATTGATTACCTTTGATAAAGGAGTGTATGACTGTGGCAATTTGTTTCTGTAAGCTCATTCATGTTTAAAGAGGTAACTTAAGTCTTTTTTAAAGGGTCATGCATCAGAGTGGGTGTGGCTAATATACAAACAAAATAATTTACATAACAAGCTTAATAAATTCAAAAAGGAAGGAGACTATTGAGCAATGAAACAAATTTGCAGTTTATTTTGTTCCATTTTTGTCTTCAAGGCTTCACTAAGTTCATTGAACTTCCCAGTTTTCATGTTGCTAATTTGTTTATAACAAATCTTATGAAAAACTAACAATTGTTGTCAATTTTTCATTTCATTTATTTGTTTGAAATGGAACATCATGTTGACATACAATGCAAGGAAATGAATATCAAAGAACCATGCATAGATTAATAGAAAAGGTGTGAAAGGAAGTGCTTTAAAAAAAAATCAAAAGATCATAATCAGTAAAGCATTCCCAAGAAAAGGAAGAAAATAGGATAAATAAATGCTCATGAAAAAACACACAATACTCTTTGTTACCCAAAAATGCATCCTCCACTTCCAACACCCCAAAAGCCTTAATTAATAATAATCATCATCATCATCATCATCATCATCCTCCACCTCCGCCTCCTCCTCCTCCTCCTCCATCTCCTCCTCCATCTCCTCCATCGCATCACAACAACAATGCATAATCAAAAGATTTTCAATTAATTGATTAATAAATTAGTTTTTAGAAGACGTTTGAAAGAATTAGCAGTTGGTTCGCATTGCGAATTAAAGATGGTAGATTGTTCCAGAGAGAAGTTGCAGCGGAGATGAAGGCCCTTTTGTATTCTAATGATGACAAAATATCAATGCATATTGAAGATTAAAGTGGGATTTATTTTCAAATAAACTTGCAATATCTTTAATGAAAGTCAATTTTGCATGGTTCTTTTTTTCCCTTTTGTTCAGTTTAAAGTAAGAGTTAATGAGACAAGAGTATATTAATGTTCAGGTGTCTCAAGAATCCATTAGGAAGAAATGTTAATTATTAATTGAAAATATACATATCTATTTAGTGCTAAATTATTTATTTTACTTTCATAACTATTAGACAGTTCAGTACTAGTATATATAAACCTGATGAATATTCTTCATTTTTATTACATGGTAGTTGTGTTCTTAATGTCCTGCTGTGTCAGTCGTCCAGAGTGTTCATTTTTAAGCTGAACTCGGATTGTCCTCATGTAAACAAGCGGGCTCTTCTCCTCGGTAGGATCACTGGGGTGTTTATCCTCCTCTTCAGAATACCTTGTTTTTTTGTCTCTGCAAACAAACGCCTCCTCATACGGATGAAATTCTTCCCCATCATCACCATTATCAGCTCTTGTTTCAGGTTTAGGTGGTGTGCGGCAAACATGAACCAGACATGATTTAAAAAGGGCAGGTGCTAGACTTGTTGAGGGAACATTAATGCGCGTGCGAAGCGCTGCATCTTTTCGGCATGGAGTCCTGGGGCCTTCTTAAGGCTCAATCCCATGGTGAAGAAGCTCTGGGATTTTAGCTATAATCATACCTATAAAATGAATGAAACTATTCTGATTGATAAGGACCATTCATAAGCCAAACAGGACAATTGCTCACTATGCTATCATTCTGTGTTCTGTATCCATGTGAGGTATTCATTTATGAGGTTAATTAAGATTATTAAATTTAAATTTAATTTTTTTTTATCATGAGGGTAGGGCAGATCCAAGGAGGCAGGGCAGACCCCCAGGGGGCAGGGCAGGCCCACGGAGGGGCAGGGCAGGCTGCCCCTGTAAAACAACAAAGCTAGGGGTCTGATGGACACAAAATAGTATCCAAAGTGTCCAAAAAATTACAGGAAAGTTATGATGGCAAACACAGAAACATCCAAAATATATCACTCTCTATAGCGATACCTCTGCCCATTGCAGTTCCAACATGCCTAGAATAATTTTAGTGTTCATTTGATCCCCATACCCAATATAATGTACCTCAGAAATCCTAACCCACCAAGATTCATCCCTCAGTTTTGATCTGTAATGAATATTTGCAACGATAATAATCGTAGGAAATATTGTTGAAGATGAATCTTTAGTTGGTTGTGTTATTTTATAGGTACTGACAGATTACTTTTTGATCTTGTTGGTTCGCATGCGAAGCATTATGCGAACCTATGTAATGGCGATTACGTCCGTTCGACTGGCTGTCCACAGATTTGTCCTGAGATTTCCTCAGAAATGTTTAAGCTTTTTGAGAATTCCTCAGAGTTCCTCAAAAAAAGTTAAAATTTCTTCAGATATCCTTATGGAAGGTTAGAATTTCCTCATAAAATGTTAAAGTCAAAACAAATAAATGAAATTAAATTAAATGAAGTTTTTTCAGAGATACTTAAGACAGGATTGAAGACTGGTTTCTTGTCTACAAAACATTTGATATTTTCTTAAAAGATAACTGTAAAATGATATAATTTTCCAATATTCTTCAGAGATCCTCAAGTCTCTCTTGTAGCACTTGAGATTTAAAATCCTTAAAATTTCTCAAAATATTTGGGCACCAATAGTTGTATCAGGCATGATTATTAAGCTCCACCTTTGTTGTTGTGCTCATTTGCATAAAGTTGCTACAGTATATGACCTGATCAGACTTGTTTATTCAGTAAGCTTATTCAGGGAGTGTGACAGGATGTGATTGCATATGGACATAGGGAGGGATGCCATGTGGGACATGGATGGGGGCCATTAGGGACATATGATATAATATTTACCATGTTATATACACCAAGGGCTATATCAGGCATAATTATTTGACTCCACCTTTTTTCTTAATGAACAATACATTTGCATATAAGTTATTATATGAACTGACACTTTTATACATAGTATGCTCAATCAGGGACTGTGATAGCTAGGATGATACTTCGGAGCCCATGGGACGTCATGTGAGACATAGGGTGGGATGCCATGTGGGACATGGGGTGGGATTCCATGTGGAACAGGGTGGAATGCCACCTAGGATATGTGGTGGAATGCCATGCAGTACATAGGGTGAATTGCCATGGGATGGAATGTCATGGGGGACATGGGATGTCATGTGGGACATGGCATCCCACCCCATTTCAAGAAGTCATTTGCATATAAGTTATTATATGAACTGACACTTTCATATATAGTATGCTCAATCAGGGACTGTGATAGCTAGGATGAGACTTCTTATGGAGTCTATGGGATGTCATGTGGGACATGGGATGGGATGCCATGTGGGACAGGGTAGAATGCCATGTGGGACATGGTGGGATGCCACGAGTAATACAGAGTGTGACATAGGTTGGGATGCCATGTGTGATATACTGTAGGATGCCATGTGTGACATAAGGTAGGATGCCATGTGTGACATAGGGTAGGAGGCTATGTGGGACATAGGGTAGGAGGCCATGGGGACATGGGATATGATGCCATGTGGGACATAAAGTAGGATGTTATTGGGACATTGGGAGGGATACCATGTGGAACATATGGTGGGATGCTATGTGGAACATCAAGTGGAAAGCCACTGATGCGGGACACAGGGAGGGATACCATTTGGGACATAGGGAGGGATGTCATGTGAGACATATGGTTGGATTAATGTGTTATGTGGGACATATGTTTGGATTAATGTGGGACATACATGTACGATGGGATCCATGTGGGTCATGGCATGGGATGCCATGTGGGACATGGTGGAATGCCATTTGGGACATGGTGGAATGCCATGTGAAACACTGTATGGTGGAATGTCATGTGGAAGATATGGTGGAATGCCATGTGGGACAAGGCATGGGATGTCATGTGGGACATGAGGTGGGATGTCATTTGGAACATGGGATGTGGGACAGGTGGAATGCCATATGGGTCATAGGATGGGATGCCCTGTGGGACATATTATGGAATGCCACGTGGGACATGGGATGTCATGTGGGACATGGGGTGGGATGCCATGTGGAAGATATGGTGGAATGCCATGTGGGACATGGGGTGGATGCCATGTGGGACATGGGGTGAGATGCCATGTGGTACATGGGATGCCATGTGGGACTTAGTGTGAGATGCCATTTTTATAATTGGCCAGATCATATAATATGGGTGTCATTTGCATGGGCATGCGAACCATGACGGTATTTACTGTTCTAGTTTTCCAAGTGAAAGAAAGAAAAGTTATTATTTTAGTTTTTGCTGTTTGTATGACTAACTTGAGTCATTTTAGTTCCCATAGCAGTTGTTGTCTTTTCTGTGGATGTTGGGTAAAATTGCAGTTTTGAATAGGGTGACAGTTCCTGTGGTTAATGGCAGTGTGCATATTTCAGTCACTTGCAAGATTTTGTTCTTAAGATACACATTGGGCAGACATATTTTTATTAAGAAACTGAAAGAAGAAAGTTGGATATGTCATTTCTTGAAGTTATGGCCAGATATGACTCCCAGCAAATATCACATTTTTCACAGATATCATGTCAGCAATAATACACAGCTGCAGACTCCAAGATCTGAAAATGCACAACCATAAATTCTAGCTTTTCACTTTCCCCTGGAGGAATAAGAAGTAAGAGGACTAATTTGAAAACAAATGAATTAGCCATACCAAAGCATAACCAGCTACTGTAGGCAGTGGCATAGCCATAGAGGGGCGATCCTCCTCTCCCCTAAATATTTTAATCTGTCGGTTCAGATTTTAATCCGTCGGTTCAACACGCTTTGACATTCCAGGTGCTAATAATCGGTAATAATATATTAAATATTTGTGCGATTTTGTGTCTAAATATCTGAACTAAGACAGAGAGAGAGAGAGAGGGGGGGAGGTGGGTGTCGGAGGGCATGTGATACAGAACAGGCTCATTTTAAAAGTTTGACAACATTTACACAAGTTTGTAGTAAATTTTTGAAAAGTTGCTATTAGACAACTCATATTTTTCAAAGAGTGACGATAAACCTATGTACAAACTTAAACAAAACATTATATTTCCACATTATGCGTTTTCATGATTTGGTGTTTTGTATGTGCATTATAGCTCTCTTTCAAATGAATTTTGACTTGTTATAATACACCATCTTACTATGCATTGTGACATACTTTTTTTCCCTTGAAATGTCAATTTGCGCAGGCTTCCAGGGCGCGAAGCTTCGCTTCTGAACTCCTACCAGGGCTTGCCCCAAGATCCCATCAGGGGCCCTTAAGCGGGCCTCTGGATCCCACGCCGACAAGTCGAGCACTTTGCACTTTGATTTTGTGTTTTGTATATGGGGTATTATAGCTCTCTTTCAAATGAATTTTGACTTGTATAATACACCTTCTTACTATGCGTTATGACAAACTTTCTTGCTTTTGAAATGTAAATTTTGAGAAAGCTTCCGGAGAGTTTTTCCCCCTGGACTACCGGACCTACCGGGGCTTCACCCCTGGACCCCTTAAGTGGGCCCTGGACCCCACACCCACAAGTCGAGCGCTTTGCGCTCCAAGTGACACCTGCAGTGTCACCTCAACTACACCACTATATATATCTTGTCGGTTCAATTCTCCACCCCCCGCAATATGAAAATCCTGGCTATGCCACTGACTGTAGGTCTTATTGCTGCTTTGTGTAAGAAAATTGATCAAGGAGGATTCAGTTGATCTTTTCATCTGTCCAAAGAAGACGCAAGGTGTTTTGCTCATGATCTGTTTGCAAGTGTACTTCCCAAACAGCATATCCACTTTGTAAAATGATGTCAACCATGGTTCATCTAAGGACCCCTTCTGATCAAAGAATAAACCTCTTAAGAAATATGCCTAATTCTATTAATTGAATTAAATTTATTCTTATGTTTGTGGTTTTGTATTTCCTCATTGAAAAACTACAGCATACAAAAAGTTAGCAAGTTTTCATCCTCTTAATCAACAGCTGCATGTCTCTGCTGCAGCCTCGGGAAAATCAAAGCCATTACCAGTATCAATATATGATTTTATCTTCCGGTCTTGATGATATCCAAATGCTAAATTGATCAATTCAAGATCTAGGTATATAAAGAAATTGTCCTCATTGGTTGAAAACCGTTGTGTATAATTCATTTAATTCTAAAAGGTAAATAATATATTCAGGTCTGCAGTTATCAAGTCGAAAAACTCTTTAGAAATTGATTCCACCTAGTGCTTTTTTACCAATAAATACTAATTTTGGACTAAACCCTTAGCTCTACCAGCACCTTTTTGAAAATGCTCTCGGGAGGCAGAGCCAAAGATGTGGCACCCAAATCGGCGTGTGGTAGAGTAAGGGTTAATCAAGGCCTGATTATTGAAGGGTCCTCCATCTTCCAAGCAGCAGAGTTGGGCCTGTTCCGCTCCAGTGACCCGCTGGGCCGCCCACCGGAATCATGCTGCATATATTTTCGAGTTGGTGAATTTGTCGCAGGTTGATTAACCCTTGCTCTACCAGCACTTTTTTGAAAATTCACTCGGGAGGAGGAGCCAAAGATGGGGCACCCAAAACGGTGATAATATCACCACGTGGTAGAGTAAGGGTTAGTACTGTAACAGTTTTCAACTGTGCTTCACTCATTTTCCTGGTGTATGACTAGAAAAAAGTATGTGTCAATTGCATGCAATATATACCCTTTCAACTTTGAAAATATCTTGTTAATATACGTTTGATACATTTCTTAGTAACGTACTTTTTATCATTCTTGTTATCAAAGGGCCTGTCAGTGAATTTCCATTGTTTTGTGAAATATGAAGTTAAAGTTTAGGATTATAAGTAAAATGGGTCACTCATAATAGCAATGTCAATAATATCATGTAATGTATAACTTGTTTTATGAAGCAGTGATATATTTTACTTATAGATTATGTAAGTGAAAGGATGCATACAAATTAATCATGTATACTCAAAATTGTGTTAAATCAGCACAATAAGCACTATAGAATCAGTTGTAATTTGAAGTGTATGATACAGTGCCATGCTGTTTAAGACACAAAGGATTAATATTGAAACTGTACAAGCAATGGAATATGTAAAACTAGCACTTCTTAAAATGCTTTCTATTAATTCACATTTAAATAAGCATCTAAAACTACTGTTAGTGTATAATATGAGATTTATGTTTCTTCAAATCAGCACTGATTAACTTTGGAAGTAAATGTGGTTTAGGTTCCATTGTGATTATAATCTTTTAGTTTAATGAACTCAATGTGAGCGCACTAAGATTCCAGTTTGTCAAAAGGTAATGAGTGCATGCTATGGTTCCAGGACATATGTTAATGAATTAGTGTCTCCTTAGGCTAATTAGTAATGATTATATAGTTTCTGGTGTTACACAACCTGTGTAATCATGACCTTTCCTTTCTTTGCAAAATAATGACACAAACTTTTGAAATTGTTTTAGACAAAAGAATTTGGTGGCGCAGTTTAGTTTCAGAATATTCTACAATTCAGAATCACCTTTTGAGAATTCTCAACTTATCTTCAATAATTCTTGAATTTATTGAACGTGATTAACATAAAATCTAGAACATGCTGGAAATCCATGGGTTATTTAGATAAAGAAACTTTCTTTGAGACATTTTAAAGGATTTTCAAATCAATGCGATTGCGTCTGTGTTTGATTTTAAAATTTATTATTGTGTCGTTGCGTTCGTCATAATTTTCAATTATGCACGTCTTGATTCTGCTCGAGGTCTTATCAGATGTCTCTATGCTGTTAAATTATTTGTCTGCAGTCAATTTACCATCTTAGTAACATAAAATTTGGAACTTTCAGCATCATTAGTTTATAATTCCATTATACCAGTGCCTTGATCTTTTGGACTCTGTGGAATCTGTGAAAATTACCAAACTTAAAACAAATTAGCTAAATTGTTGCACCAAGAAAGTTGTTCTTGCTGGACTCTTCTCTGGAATCTAAGTAGATTATACTGGAAAATAACAATCATTTGTCGCCCAGTGGTCAAGGATATAAGCCGCATGTCCTTCACAGGTCAGGCCAATGGCGTTTTAAGATTAAGATTTAAATAATAAAGATAATCTAATATTTGTAAAAGAAAGATTTAAAGGTAGTATTTTCATAGATTAAATTTAAATAAAATAGGCACTCATCTTGATTTTTTCTTTGACATTCAAATCTTCTGTTTCTTCTTTCATTTGTACCAATGCTGGAATAGCCAGTTACATGCAAGCCTTTAAAATTTAGGAACCACAAGTTTTACCCCATGAGGTTACCCCTTTGTGATTGTGGTTGAAATTTATGTTGCATATTTTGAGAAACACGTTTTAGAGAATCTCGACTCAGTAAAATTCATAAAATTTCAATGTTCATATCTTTCACGTCACATCCATTTGTGGATCGTTTTTAAGTACTTACTGTACGTATTGTGTGTGTGTGTACAGTATGTTAGTCACTTCCACATCGGTTATTGATTGGTCTTCGGTATTTGTGGATGTTGAATGTTATTGTATATTATTGTCCACTGTAGGTTAACCTGACATGTGACCTTTTCGCTGAGCCTCATGTTCCACACCTATTTAATGTTTACAGTTGCTAAATATCATGTATCGTGACAAGTTGGTCCGCAACCAGTGAGTTCACAACTGGTTATCAAAGGTCGTGGCCGTCTTGATATAATGGACGCTTTCGGGACGTTAAACCTAGCTATATGCTAAGAGTTTTGAATTGAATCTTGTTCAAAATTGTCAGTTCTCTTACTTCTTTTTCTCAAAAATGTTAGGTTTTATAATATAGAAGAAGATAATCAAATTTCTGTCTTCCTATTACTGTAAATTAATCATGATGTTATTACAAAAACATTCTGTATAAAAAATTATGAGCAAAAAACACTATAACATATATTTTGAAAAACTAAATCCCGGACAAAAACACTATTCTCTTCATACTCTAGCTCTAAATTAACTTATGTAGATATCAGGCATAATTTCAATTACAATGGGAACTTTTAGCAAAAAGAAACTAAGTCTGGGGGTTATACGTGGTCTAAAAGGGAGGGGGGGTACCCCCTGGATCTGTGCCTAATTACACCCAGTGGCATAGCTAGAAAAAAAATCCTGGGAGGAGTAGGGCACAATTTCTGAATAATCATTTGCCTATATACACTTGTTTTACCACAGTAGCGTAGCAAGACTTTTTAGAGGAGGGAGAAGGGGGAGAAGGGGGAGAGAAGGGGGCAAGTAGCAAGTAGAGCAACAATTTTGAATAATCATATGCCTATACACTTTTTTTACCACAGTGGCATAGCTAGACTTTTTCCAAGTTGGGGGAGTGCATAATTAAGGGAACACTTGACTACGGTGGCTCTTAAGTGTGTGTTACTCAACGTAAAATTTTCAGTTCCTTCTATGTGGTTCGAAAAGTTTAGCCTTTCCTGATCCATTCAGGTGATCAAATTGTGACTTATTATCTTTGACATAAACTCAAATTTTACCAAATTGATTTCCCCAATTTAACACATATTAAGGATACTTTTTGGAATAAAGCGAAAGTTTCAATGGAGTTTATCATAAACTGTACATTTTCAAGCAAAACCTCTTTTTACAAGCTTCCGTAATTTTTAAACTGTTTACTCTTTTTGAACAGGCCAAGTTGATTATGAAAGTATAAATATTCATGATTCTTTTGCTCTCTCTGTATCCTTATTGGTCGTCGCAATTCTAAACACTTTTAAGAAGAGCCATATAGTAAACAAATTCAAGAAGCAGCAATCTTTTGTATTTGTTTATTTGTATGTGACGTCAAACGCGTTAAATGACGTTTTCACCTTAAGCCAGAAGGACGCTGTGCTCAGAAAATTTGCTGCTGAATACCTCCGATTTATCGCGTGTACTTACAAAAACCAAGTTCTTTAATAGTTTCATATAAATATTTATATCCCTAACAATAATTCAGTCAAGTATTTGACCATTTGGACATCAATTTAGAGCAAAAAATAGGAAAATAATCACAACTTTGAACAACAGGTAAGTTTCTCGTTCTGTTGTTATTTTCTCACAGTGTGGAACATACCAAAAATTTCAATATAGGGGTTTTGAAAATCTCTACTAGGCCTATATGCATTTGGCAAAGTTATACCTAATGTTATATATGGCAGGCCAAGTTTGTTTGTTATGGAAGTTGAATGAAGAAATGCATTTTTTCTTTTTATATTACTTGAAGTTGTATTGTAATCCCAGGGCAGTGGAGAAGGAAAGGGGAACACTCTAATAGAAGTAAACTAAAAAACATTTAATAATTTTTGGTCTCTGGCATGAGTCCTGCTGGATCTTCTCTAACGTTTAACCTGTATTTTTATATGCCTGTGTTTAACTTCCAGGCCTTGTATGCCCTTGATTTTTCTTAATTTTTTCTTCACCCATTCTTGTGAAATATCGATGGAAAAAATGTCGGACAGACATAACGCCGACAACCAAGGAAAGGGTGGCGCCTACATGTCCCCAAGGAAAGGGTGGGCCTACATTTAAATAATTGGGTTGTGACAGTATTACTGACAGTTAAATCTCGACATGCCTGTGTTTTAAAGTACCAGTTTGTAATTCCACTTATATTTTTGGTGCCACAAACAAGAAGCAAGATATTTGGGCCCCTTTTTGATATTTAAGAATTCTTTCAACATGAATTCTTGAGGTCGGACATCTGGGAATGTTGTGGTGCACGGTGACATAACAATGCTTTTTTGACAATCTTAAACTTCAGTCAAAGGGGAAAACAAACAGTCAGTTATCATTGCAGTCAATAGGAAAAAAATATTTTTTGTCATTTTTTAACAAATACTGGACAGAATCTATTTTTCTTCAAATATGATGTGCATTAGATGATATTTTCCAACATATATGAGTACCATTAATTTTCGCTGACTAGCTGAGGCAACAAAAGTATTCATAACAAATATTGACTGTAATGATAAAGTTTTCCCTCCAAATTGGCAAAACGGTACTGAGCTCGTACACGGTTATGTCGACTCCGACCACGAGAATGCGCTTTGTTTTTTATTTAAGATAGTAGACAGCACAATCCACATGACTTTGCTGCCCAGTCGGGGATACTGCATGGGGAGGCTTGGAAGCCATAAGATATATGATTCTTAAATAATTTATAAGATTACATCATTCACGTCAGAAGTTCTCGATCCAGGGGTAATTATTGAGAGTGAATCTGCATTCTATACTTACTCCAAAATAATTTATAAATGTTACAAAGAACCGTATAACACTAACAGCATGATATGATTTATTATGTTTATTTTGAAGATTTTGTTTATTTTCTGTAGAAAGTGAATTCGGTTGTGGAATTTCCATATGAAATGTCAATAAATTTGGTTTACAAATCTGTATGCCTTGATCAGCATGAACAAATATTTGTTAAAGCCCTAAAACAAATGAAAATAACATCTAAAAAAAATAAATAATAATCTTCCATTAAAAACATTGACAATCCTGTGGTCTCCTCCATTCATTGGCAATTATTGCATTTCTGTGGTAATATTCTACTTGAAGTTTTGTGAAACATACAATATAAAATTTGACATTTTTTTCTGTCATTTTGATCATATATACAGTATATGGAGCTCGAAAGAATCAGTTTATTGACTATCGTAAACTTAATTCTGGTGATAAAATTCTTTTTAACCGGATCAAGACAGAGAAATGGCCTGAATGGCAGAGAAAGAGGAAGCACTGGCAGGTTTGCAGTACCTGAAAGTTCACTTCAGTGGTTGATCAGATCATTTTTACCAGTGGAAGGCTGCGTCTGAAGTCATCACCATTCCAAACTGTTATCTGGAATCTTCAGAACATAGCGAGAACTTATTTATGCAACAAATTAAAGTGTTGATTAAGGAGCAATTGAACGGTCACAGGAAAAAGGATAGTTTGGTTGAGATTCTTTTTCCAATCCCTAGGGATACTTTTAAGTTAGCAGAACTAGTTGGGAAGCCTGTAGAAGGAAATTAACAGTATTTCCAAATTGATTCTTATCAAGAGTTTTTCAGTCTATTTGGAAGTGACTGGCACTACCGCATATTTAATGAACTTGGACTTAGCACTTGTCATAAAAGACACTGTTTATTTCTGGTTCTGTGAAAGAAAGCCCCTGGTCGACTAAGATGCAAATCAGTCAAAGAAGTACCAGCACAGAGGGTATGAGTTCGTGGTGAAATTTGTGAAGGGATGGTAATAAACATGATATTGCATAGTTCATAGAATTGTTGTCATAAACATTACAGTGCATTCGCCTCTATTAGGTGGACACTGCAAAATGGCAATCACAAGTGTATCATTTTTTTCATTCTGTGTGTATCACAGAATGAACTGTCTGTTATGGCAGCCCTCGAATATCCTCACTTCATTGAAGTTGCAGTGAATAACTTTCAGTTATATGAACTGGGTATAAAATAAGGGGGTTATTATACTGATGACAATCATGTGAAATCTGTTATTGTAAAAGTATGTCAACGCCACAAACTAGACCTTCAGAAAATCAGTCTTTCACCACTCATGAGCGTTATGAAAAGTAAACTGAAACACATGACTTTGACATTCAGGAAGTGTATGGGAAAAAGTGGCTCTGTACTTTCCCGTCTCAGAGAAAAATGAAAAAAAAACTTTTCGTACACCTTGAAATTTTTGTATAAAACTCAAAGTCCAAGAAAGAGGAATATGGATGAAACTGTTGAGGAAAAACGGAAGAAAAGGAAATTAAGTAAAGAAAAACTCAAAAAAGTCAAGAGAGGGTTGATAGCAGTCGCTAGGGAAAATTTTCAACTGGAGAAAGAATTTTTTGAAACAAAAACAAATTTGGAACCTGCAAGACAGACTGCTGTACTAGCCACAGTATATCTTATTCTCGAAAAATTCAAAAGATTAAAATTGAGAGGTGTAAGACATACCATGCTTGCATTGGAGGATGATTATTTTACCCCAATAAGTATAAAAATGAAAGATAGGAATGGCAAAGTAATTGAAGTTACAGTGAATGCACAAAGTATATCAATGATGATGGTGGTGCTAATTCTTGTATAGTGGATGAAATGATTTTTGTAAGAGACACACATGATGTACCAAGACGTGCTTACCATGAACTGTCACAGAGGGTAAAAGTCCTCCCTAGGGAGCATATCCTGGCAGCTGGCTTTTTGTTCTTGCTCGTAAAATCTGGGAAATCAATTCACAGTTTGATATCAAGGATGTTGAGGGTGATTATGAGGGTGTTTGGCAGTCTTTGACTGATCACTTAACAAGAAAACTACAAACAGACTAAAATATAAACAACATAGTGCATGATGGGAAAATAAAGATAAGTGGGGATGGGACCAAGATTGGAAAAAGAATTTATGTTATGAATTTCACCTACACTATCATCGGTGAATACAGCTGCCGGGGGCATGAAGGGAATTACCATTTTGCCATTGTGAAAATTCCTGAAAAGCAAATACGTATGTCAAAGGCCCTTGCACCACTTGTAAAAGAAATTGACCGTTTGAAAAAAGTAAATGTAAATGGTACAGACTACGCAATTGATGTACATTTAGGTGGGGATCTCAAATTTCTAAATGCTGTGATGGGTATTGAAAGTTTTAATGCTACTTTTTGTTGTCTGTGGTGCAAATACCCAAACCAAGAACGGTGGAATACAGAAAAAGAATGGTCCATGTCTGATGAAAGCAAAGGTACTACAACTGTTGAACAAATTGCTAAATGTTCAAAGGCCAAACTAAAGAAGGACAAATTTAATTGCTTTTCATCCCCCCTCTTTTCTTCAATCCCCGTTACAAAGGTTGTACCTAATTCACTTTGTTTGTTTCTGAGAATCGCTGACCAATTGGTTAACCATCTCATCCCCGAACTGAAAATGCGTGACAACATAAAGAAGTGCATTGGAAAAATCGACCTTGGAAAGTGTTTAAATATACAGAAATTTGAAGGCTTTGTAGGCTCTCTTGGTAATGAAATGGGACTGCAGGGCAATGTGCTCAAATGGATTAGTTCATATCTATCTAGAAGGACAACCAGCGTGTGTATAGATGGCGTTTTTACTCAGCGTCTTGATTTGAAGTATGGCATACCACAGGGATCGATAGTTGGTCCACAACAGTTCACTATCTATACCACTCCAATTGGCAACATCCTGAGAAAGCATAATTTGCTGTTTCATATCTATGCAGATGACATTCAAGTATATACTTCTTTTTTGCCTAACAACCATAATTCCATCATGTCGGCACTTTCACAAATGTCAGCATGCATTGATGAGATCAAGTCTTGGATGACTGTTAACAGGCTTAAGTTCAATGAGGAGAAGACCGAGTTCTTTGTTGCCATCTCTGATCACCTTAAGCACCTCCTGCCGCCTGTGACTCTTCGTGTTGGTAGTAAGATTATCCATCCGTCTGTGAGTGTACGCAATCTTGGCATTATATTTGACACTTCCATGACTATGAATACTCAAATAACATCACTGTGCAAAAGTCTCAACTATCAGTTGCACAATATCTCCCGAATCAGAAGATTCCTTGATATGGACACATGTCATCTTGTCGTCCGATCACCGATTCTTTCAAGGCTTGACTATGGAAATGCCCTATTGTTTGGATCCAACTCAACTAATATTCAAAGACTACAACGGATACAGAACTGGGCGGCTAAGCTTGTTCGCCGTGCTACAATTTAAGCGAGATCATGCCACACCTTGCCTTAAAGAACTGCACTGGCTCATAACTTTTAAGATCTTGGTCTATGTGTATAAATGCCTCCATGGTACATCACCTGGTCACCTATCATCCTGCCTTTCTTCCCACCAGCCCTCACGCTCAAACTTTCGCTCATTACTTGATATAACTCGCCTCATGGAACCGAACTCTTTTAAGCTGCTCAAGTCTGCATCAAATCGCACTTTTTCTCATTTTGCTCCAAAAAACTGGAATGCACTCACTGTTTCCATCAGAGAATCTGACTCTTTATGCAAATTTAAAAAGTGTTTGAAGTATTATTTGTATCCAATCTTACGTTGTCTTTCTTTACGCCTGTATTTTCATATCATGTTATGCTTTATTTGTACTTTGTTGTTATTATGTTTCTCCATATGCGCTGCGTTCTTGATGTAGTGGCACTTTATAAAAGCCTTATATGTATGTATGTATGTGTGTGTGTATGTATGTATGTATGTATGTATGTATGTATGTATTGAATGGATTTTCTTTGTAGATAAAGACTCAAAACTAATTTCATGCCGAGACTTCACTGGTCCAGAACATTTGAAATATTTTGCCAAGATTGATTTAGGTAAACTAATACCAAAAGTTGACAAAAATGATAAGCCATGGAAAGATTTTATTCCACTGATAGAAACTCTGAAATTTTATGTAAAGAGGGATGAAGTATTCTCATTCGAAGAAAAAGCATGTGAATGGGTCAAATTGTTCGGAGAGGTTTGCATGTCAAAAGATGTCACTCCTTATATACATGTCCTTTTAAGTCACATTCCTGAAGTGTTGGCTATACATGGAAATTTATCACTCTTCAGTCAGCAGGGTCTGGAAAAACTGAACGATAAGGTGACTTCTTGGTTCTTCCATTCTACCCATCATATCGCGAAAGGTGCTTTCAAACAAATTATGGAAAAACAAAATAGGATCAATTTCTTAAGATCAAAATGTGAAAGGGTAGTTTCAGTAGCTACTTGTAATACATGTCACAGAGAAGGCTATAATAAAAGGTCTAGTGAGCATTGCCTTTCAATGTGGGGTGAGCAGTATGACTGCTGGAGTTTATATTTGTTACATTTACTTACCCACCATTCTTCAACTTGTTTTATATTGTCCTATCATGTACTGCTTCATAACACCTCTTTTTATACGTTGTACATGACACCACTTTGTATACGTTGTACATGACACCACTTTATATATGTTGTACATGACACCACTTTTCATACGTTGTACATGACACCACTTTGTATACGTTGTACATGACACCACTTTATATATGTTGTACATGATACCACTTTATACATTGTACATGACACCACTTTATACGTTGTACATGACACCACTTTTTATACGTTGTACATGACACCACTTTTTATACATTGTACATGACACCACTTTATACATTGTACATGACACCACTTTATACGTTGTACGTGACACCACTTTTTATATGTTGTACATGACACCACTTTATACATTTTACATGACACCAATTTGTATACGTTGTACATGACACCACTTTATACGTTGTACATGGCACCACTTTTTATATGTTGTACATGACACCACTTTATACGTTGTACATGACACCACTTTTTATACGTTGTACATGACACCACTTTTTATATGTTGTACATGACACCACTTTATACGTTGTACATGACACCAATTTGTATATGTTGTACATGACACCACTTTATACGTTATACATGACACCACTTTATACGTTGTACATGACACCACTATTTATACGTTGTACATGACACCACTTTATACATTGTACATGACACCAATTTGTATACGTTGTACATGACACCACTTTATACGTTGTACATGGCACCAATTTGTATACGTTGTACATGACACCACTTTATACGTTGTACATGACACCACTTTGTATATGTTGCACATGATACCACTTTTTATACGTTGTACATGACACCACTTTTTATACGTTGTACATGACACCACTTTTGATATGTTGTACATGACGCTACTTTTTATATTTTGTTGGCTAGTATGTTTAAGCTCAGTTCTTAGAGAATAACCTTTGCTAAACATACGTGAAATATGAGTTTTTATATCAGAATGATTTTCTTGTGGAATTATCGTTTGTATGTGATGGCTGGTCAAACAAATGTTTATCATACAGTTGTTTCTGTCAAATCAAATACAGTACTTGTTACATGATAAAGCCTTTCCTTTTGAAAGGTAATCAAATTCTGTGAAGAAAAAGTTGGCAGTTTGTGGATATCTATGTTTGAAGTATTGCATATTAATAAGAACTGAGTTTTCAATACTGTATGTGATTATTGTGATGCTAAGCAAGATTGGAGGCACTGTACCTCATGATCCTAGTCAAATTTTGTATGAAGATTTGCAGAATATTGTATGTCTAATTTATTGGGATCCAAGTTTGGTGATTCTTTTGTTTTAATACCCATGTAGTCTATTTTTTATATCGTTCACATCCAAATTTAATAACATGACATAGCCTAGATAAACACTGCAGCAAGTTTCTTTTTGATTATGTAAATTATGTTTGAAATCATTGTTGAAGGAGACATAACATCTTTTTAACTCTTTGTTCAGTGGTTAAAGTAGCTTTGTGATTACAAAGGACGTATGTAAGCAGGTCTAAAAAGCTGGGATCCAAGTTTGGTGATTCTTTTGTTTTAATATCAATGTAGTATATTTTTCATATCGTTCATGTTCAAAATTAATAGTGTGAAATAGCCTAGATAAACTACAGCAAGTTTCTTTTAGCTTATGTAAAAAAAAAAAATTGAAATCATTGTTAAAGGTGTCATAAAAATTCTTTGGCTAGTGATTACAGTAACGTTGCCATGGGCATTTTCAATTTGTTTATGTATTTCTATGTTTTTGTTACATTGCTCATAATACACTTGTACTATTAATGAAAATATTTTTCTCATGAGTGTTTTTTTATCAACCCGATAACCTTTCATTTTAGTTATCCCTGTTCCACAGGTATAATGACTACATGATCACTAATCAAGTAAGTTATTTTATTATATTTCTTTTCCACACCAGTTATGTCGTTTATATGAACATAACTGATACTTGGCTTTACATTACTAGCTAGATCTAGGGTAAATTTGTCTTTCAGAATGCACTGTACACAAGAGTTGAAAAATATAGTGTACAGAAATAACAATCCAGAAGTCACGATTTGAAGCAAGCAAACAGTCTTTGACGGTTTTGAAAGAAAAAGCAAGTCGGAAAAAAAGACTCCTTTTCATTAAATAAATGATAACGAAATGAATTACAGTTTTAAATACTCATAAATATTAAAAAGAAACCGAAGGTAACTGATTATGGGAGGTTAAACCCGACAAGTTAAGTATTGACAATGCTTATTTATTTGCTGAGGACACCCCTACCCCAAAATGGGAAAGTCCGCATCGCTTCACACAAATTTTGGTTCGGGGGATGAGTCATAGACCGCATGTTTAATGACCATGAAAATCGAGATTTTGTGTGTGCATGGTGATCGTTTCTAGCTTATATGTTCCGATATGTAAATGGCTTTAGGAAGTGTGGGGGAGGGGAGGGGGGGTTCTTATTTTGTAAACCAATTTTTCAGATTTTATGTGTGCAGACGTCTGTAACATGAAAATAAGCCCATTTTTAACATTTCCAGCATTCCTACGCCAATGCTTATACCCCTCTTCAATGTTGCCAATCTATCATCAAAATCTTTTCATGTTAATTGCATACCAACATTGCATAGGTGGAAGGGGAAAATGTATGTGCCACGACTTTTGTCCCTGATTGTAGCCTCACATGCTCTGAAACCTAAGCCAGACCATGTACTACCTAAAACTAATCAAGTTTGACCATATTTGTAGGTCAAAAATGTTCCATTATGATAACATAATTTATGTTTTATCGTCCTTTTTCTCACGTCGCCATCCTGCCAACCACTGGAGTATGAAAGTGTATTTTCTTATGTTAGGTTTATTTGTAGTACACAAAACCATATAAAACAACAGTGGTGGCATGTATATAAGTTAGATGGGAGACTAAATCATTAAATAATGATAATGAATGATAATCAATTCAACAAATACTTAAATAACATTGAAAAATTGGAGAAAATAACTTGTCTAGAACTGGCAAACATGTATAATATGCATACAAATGCATGGTCTACCTAAGGACGTTTTCTAAACCTGGCATAAGATACCTTTACTATGGATTTTTTTTTTTTTTTAGGGGAGTATTGGGGGTGGGGTATGGGGCATGGCCCCCCAAAAATCACCCCTGGATCCGCCTTGGGTGTGTGTAACATTACCTCCAGATATCAATCATTTTAAAATCCAGTAAAGAACTTCATTAACTTTTTACAGCTTTTATGTTTGTAAAGAAGGAAATAAAGATGTTCTTCACAATGTAGTCAGGAGGTGAATAAGCACGCAAAAAGCTGTCAAGTTTTAACAAACTGTTCAAATATATTTTCAATCTGCACACTACCAAACTCAGTACAGTTCATGAATATTACTGAGGTAACTAATAATTTCAGATCTGACAAGAAATTCAGAAAAATGTTCCTTGGTAATTGACCTTTGACCTAGCTATGCCCATTTTGAAACAATCATGGGATTGTAAGTAATATTCTATTACCAATATTATATTTCTAAAAATATTTGTATTTCAAAAAACATGCTACATATGATACAAAAGTTGGTTATGCTGTACGCTATGACTGACCTTTATTATTAGGTGTCAGTAGCAGTGTCAGTCATCACAAACAGCGGCAGCGGAGGGAGGGGGGGGGCCAAGGCCCCAAAAATATTGGAGGATCCAGGTACATGCACATTGTTGAAAGCACTGAAATACGTGTGCTGGTCACATAGCTCGATCACCACTCAACAAAACCCAAAAAGATAGCTAAATGCAACAATCTTACTCTATAAATAAAATGGCCGTTTGCAAATCTCAGGTATCAACTTGCATATTGTATGCAAATTATGTGATGCTAAACTGTCTCTTTGCTGTATTCTTTTGTATTTCATTTGTTTTTCAATAATTATTTGAAGTGGTGTAACAAATTATGTCCAAACGTTATTGAGTATTTTAAATTCCCACAATAAAATTCTAGTTGGAATACACTTCTTCTGCAGTGACTATAAGAATTAGGAAAGAAATTAAAGAAATAAGTTTGAGCTTAGTGTTTGCCCATGCAGTGAATGGACATTGCACTTTCTTTTTCTAGTTTTGTCTTTTAAACCTAATTTTGTTCAATCACCATAACTCTAAATTTGGTAGAGCAGCAATATGGTGAGGGTGGATGGGGGTTAAAACTATGGCAGTCTAAGGGCCCGAAATAATGTCACTGCATGCAAAGGCGTGTACAGGTTTTTATTTGGGAAGGGGAAGTTCTAGTGAACTAGAGGGTGCCTAAAAACGTCTGATTTGTATTCAATCACCTAATATATCAGCTAAGTAAAAATGTGGAATCATATTGATACAAATTACTGTCAATGACTATTCATTTGAAAAGGTTGGTCACTTTTTTTTATTTTGGTGAAAATTTGTAGGGATCAGGTCCCTGTAGCCCCAAAAGGCGCAACTGTCTGAAACTAATTAAAATGCTTAGTGGATATGTTATATCCCTTATATCTAATATCCATACAGTAGTTATGTATTTCTAAATTACACAAATATATTTAACATCAGAATGACATTAACATTCATTCATTAACATATATGGTATGAACATTTCCCATTTGCATTTCATTTACACTTCTTTTATTCCTGTTTTCATGATTCCGTTCTGCTGTATTTCCTCTGCATTCGGCCTCTCTGTAAACACTACTGACATATTCTTGCTGGTTTCCTCCAGTTACAGCCGGTATTCTTGCCTGACCGTATGTTAATTGATTTTGTGTGAAGTGTGTAAATGGTCTTGGTCCAGGCAGTTCTTCATACATGTGAGGTCTGTTCTCGTCGTCCACGTTTAAAGAATCCGGATTTCGTTTCTTGCAGCAGAGGCTGATGAAGATGAGCACCAGTAGGAGAAATACGATAATGGCAAAAGCCGCGGCAGCTAGCAATATGATGTTAGTGTCAGTAAAGATACTTTTCGGCCCTGGATTTACAATTGTGGGGGGTAACTGGGGAGCCATAGTAATTGTTGTTAGTCCTGGGTGGCATGTATCTATTAAATCACTTATCAAATTTTGTTTGGTATACACACAATGTATGGTAGTATTAGTAAGTGCGCTACAGACAGGGAGTTTGTCAGTCAACATACCTACATAACTTGATGGATAATCCTGTGTGTTAGATATCAGTTCATGAATATCATCGTGAACATAAACCTTACCATTGCTCGCTGGAGTATCACCAATGTAACAAAGAAATATGGTATAATTCCTTCCTTGATTTACTACAGAGTCAACTTTGATTTTCAGTTCTTCTGCCCTGGAGTCAGGAAACAATGTCATGATCAGTATGAAAGATGAAAAGGTAAAAACAAATCTCAGTCGTGATATCAGATCCATGGTTACATGTATTCCTGTCAGTTAGTTTTTTTGAATGAAATTGTTTTGTCCAATGAAAATAAATGTTTCTTTTATCAGTCACACCTTGTGAAAATACTTGGAATGCAAGATGGATGGCACTTTTCCTGCTGTTTGCTCATTAATATATCTTTCACTATAGCTGTTCATATCAGGAGTATAGACCTAATTGTTCCTTGCTTATAGCCTTCCCTTGGTTGAAATCTGTATATAAAGTATGAAGCAAATCAGTAGATAGTACGTACAGGGTATTTATTTCGCACGCAGATTAGTTTCAGCTACTTTAATGTTGTTTATGGTGACGTGAAACAATTTATCAAATGGCTTGTACTTAACTAAAATTTAACTTTCCTGTTTTAGTTTCCAATAAAAACAGAAAAGGGTTACTCCAGAGAAAATCATAGATGACAACAGTTAGGGGCATTGTAAACTTGAAGTTACCACAAGGCCACAGATAGGGTTATTAAGTTTCCATAATTGGTTACAAAGTGATGAAATGGTCCAGAAAATCATGTCATGGTTTGAGTTACACAAATTGTTCAATTTCTGCTATATTTCTTTTTCCATCACATAAGATACGACACAAACGCAACAAAAGCATCAGCATGCTTTCACATCCACTATAAACGATTATAGTCTGTGACTGTTTCTAGAAAAATGCTTTATTCACAAAACTGATATCTCTTATTGACACTGGGTATTCCTCAATTTACTCAATGCACTCCCAAATTTACTCATTGCACTCCTACATTTACTCATTGCACTCCTACATTTACTCATTGCACTCTTGGAAAACACTATTGACTTCTTATGCTAATCTTTAAAATCATTGAGCAATCCTCAAATAAAATGGCTGCAGTCATTACGATAGACATATCGGATAATGCGCTGTACTGTATCTATAACTATAGCTTAGAACTTGTCTGATTTAGTACAGTTAACAATGGCTTGCATTTTCATAGCCCAGTCAAACTCAACTTCAATTATCAATATGAATAACTTATTTACTCTGTTCAAACATTATAAAAAGAAAAACTGGATTTTCTTTGTATTATATTTGTTTGATCACGAGAACTTGTCTTTTTGTTATATGTCCACCCATATTCCCCACATAAGTTACAATAACAGAAGTTGCCGGTTCAGTGGGTTGTCATTCAGCTTTTTAATTGACAGTAAAATATACATAAAACTTTGTAGCAATTTCTGTCACTGCAGAAAGAGGACGAGTGACAATCAAAGTTAACATTACTGTTATACAATCTATTGAAAAATTGTATCTAAATTTAATTAGCATTTTAACCTAGTTTTTCACGCCCATGTTTATCAGGTAAATATTCAAATTTTTGATGTCATTGGGTTGATTATATCTATTTTGTCATGTAAGTCATTGTTTTTCCCATTATTTTGGCACATAACCTTTACCAGCACTTTTTTGAAAATGCGCTCCGGAGGCGGAGTCAAAGATGGGGCAGCCAAAATGGCGATAATATCGCGACGTGGTAGAGTAAGGGTTAATTAAGGGCTGATTATTGAAGGGTCCTCTGTCTTCCAAGCAGCAGAGTCGGGCTTGTTCTGCTTCAGGGACCCGCTGGGCCGCCCAGCGGGATCATGCTGCATATATTTTCGTGTTGACACATTTATTGCCGATTAATTAACCTTTACTCTACCAACACTTTTTGAAAATGCTCTCCGGAGGCGGAGTTAAAGATAGGGCACCCAAAATGGTGATAATATCGCCGCATGGTAGAGTAAGGGTTAAAGACATTTGAATGAAAGCAAATGACCTTTAAGAATATTCTCTAAACTTGGCCATACACACTATCCACACAATAAGTCCTATGTTAGTGGTCAAGGAATTAAGACTGGATTACAAGAATAGAACATCAATGATGTAGTAGCTCAACATATTTTGGGGGTGGTTAAGCCTGTTTTTTGTTGTGGGTTGTTCATTTGAGTGACTAGGATTGTTAGGAAAGAAATGCATGTTAGATATTTATTTAGGGGGGGGGGAAATGCAAATGGGAGCTTTAATATCGTTGTGATGCTAGAACATAAATGATGCAGTAGCTCAATACAGTATATGTTTTGGGGGTGGGTACCAGACTGTTTTTGTTGGTGGGGAGTTTTATTGGGTAGGCTTGGGTTGTTAGGAAAAGAATGCAAGTTGGATTAGCAGTGGTGCAACAAAAGCTTTTGGAATGCCCAGAAGTGTGAGAAAACCTTACAGGCCCTGGGCAAAATCGATTTGGTTCTAAATACCTCTAACAATGACACTGCAATATCTTTGTTATGAGACCCAAAGTGCCAGAGGTGTCAAAAGGAACTTGGGGAAGCGTAAAGAGCATAAATTCAAGTTTATGTGCATTTTTTGACAGTAATTGAGGGCCACTTTTCATTTTACAAAGGGGCACTCTTGTCAGTTGATGCCTTTTGCTTGTCATTTTTTAATTTCCCACACTTTCGGTGGGCAAATTCCAACTTCGGTTCAAAGATTGGGCAGCCTGGACACAATGTTGACAATTACCCATCGGGCGAACAAGTAAAAGGCTTCTTTTGAAAATTGCTGCTTAGAAAATTATCGGAGGCATACCCTCTCCCACCACGGCCCTTGGTGTCAGTGCCCCTGGGAAAATGTTATACTTTAATTATCTCAAATGAATACTAAATGTGTCAACTTCTGTGTATTATGTAGTATTTGTGAGTGAGTGGATATCTATTTGTTTGCAAGCTTTAAGAATGATCTAAAATCAAGCGGGTGCCTCCAGCTTCTTCCAGCCGATCCGCACACAACTTTCAAAAGGGCACCTCCTGCTCCCGTCTGCACAATTTCAAAAGGGCACCTTCTGCCCACTTACTTTTGGGCCAGGGGAAGTGTCCTTCCCCCCTCTGCCCCCCCCCCCTCCTCTCCCCTCCCCCTCCCCCTTCCCTTCCGCCTTGCAGCCATGGTTTCAACATTGCTGCAGAGGCCAAAATCTCTACGGGCCCTCAGGACTCTAGTTGTCCCACTGCGTATGGGAGCTTTAATATCGTTTGAATGTGAAAACTGTTTTTCAAGTAAGCTTAAAAACTAAGCCTCAACATCAATATGATTCAAATTTTATTAACAATGTTTGCTTTTAAGTGAAATAGATTACAGACCCCTAGCTTGTTTTAAAAAGGGGCAGGGTGCTAGACTTGTTGAGTGGCACATTAATACACGCGCGAAGCGCTGCATCTTTTTGGTGTGGATTTCAGGAGCCCCCCCCTTCAGGCTCAATTCCCTGATGAAGAAGCTCTGGGATTTTAGCTATAATCATACATCTCAGATTAAAGCTATTTTGACTAAAATGGACCAGTCATTAGCCAGACAGGACAATTGCTTACTATGCTATCATTCTGTGTTCTGTATTCATGTAAGGTATTTCATTTATGAGGCTAATTAAGATTATTAAGTTAAACAAAATTAAAAATCTATAAAAATAAAAAATACATTTTTTCTCATGAGGGGCAGGGCAGACCGCAGGGGGCAGGGTGGGCAATGGAGAGGGAAGACGGGCTGCTCCTGTGAAACAGCAAAGCTAGGCATCTGTAAAAATCATAAACAGACATACCAACAGCAAAATACTTTTGTATAAAATCGAGATGGATTTTACATACTTGCAAGAAGACATGATTTTCACTATTGATAATGTATTAGCCATTCTGAGCAAATAATTAATTATCGCAACTAATGAATCACAATTAATTAATAATAACATCTAGGCTTATAATCCCACCAATACACTTCGAAGTGGCAATCATTATAACAAAATCTAACTAAAACTATTTTTAAGTTAAAACTATTTTTTGAAGTCCTCTTTAATATAAGTTGGATTTACTTCACCCTTGAATCCTTAGGATACCCATTAGAGATACTGTAACGGTGATTTTTTTTTAAATGGAAGATAACGTCCTATAATCAAAGTAATTTGTCTGGAAATAAAAGAAATTATCCTAAAATTGGCCAAAAATTTTCCAAAAGTGAGTAAAATTGGCCGAAAATAAGCAACATGTTCTGGAAATGAACAAAATTTCCCAAAAAGGAGCAAAAGTTTGCATTAATCAAAGAAAATTTTTCTGGAAATTAAAAATTAAAAAGTCATGAAATTTTCATGAAAAGATTTTGAAAATTGTTCGGAAGTAAAGAAAATTACCCCAAAATTGTCTGGAAATTAGGCAAAATTTCCGGAAAAAAGCCAAAGTTATTGGGTGGGGGGATAATAAGTCAAAAAATTTATTAGCACCCCCCACCCGACCACTACCGCTCAAAGAATTTCTTTAAAAAGGCAATACAGTCTGTAGCCTTGCAACCAAAAAGCAAGTTATTGTGGTTTAGATTACCGCAAGCCAGGTCATGCATCTAATGCGACAGGGACCAATGCTGATTTTTAAGTGTTTTTTTTTTGTCAGTGAGTTATTAACACTGATGATTTTACAGCCAGAGATTTAATATGGTTCAAATAACTTATTTCAGCTATTTAGGCATTTTTGGCTTTTAATAAGTTTTTATAGCCCAAATGAGCTATCAACTACAAAAGCTATTCCCCAATTGGACTACACATTGAGAGACATCCTAAATGGGATATCAAGCTCGATTAGTTATGTGCCAGACAGTATTTTAATGCTCCAGCCAATGAAAACATAGTTTTCTTTTAATCGGAGATATTCTGTGGTATTTCCCGAACCAATGTTATTGTATGTTAAATTCCTTCGGATTGCGCCGAGTGAAATCCGAGTATTTGAAACATTTTTAGTGAATTTTGGAATACAAAATTTGTTTAAACTACGCAACAATATAAATTGTTGTTGCATCAACATATCGATATATTTAATGCAAACATAGCAACACAGCAAAATATCCCAAAAAACGCATAGGATTTGATAAACGCTGCAAAAATCGGAACGTATCTGGGCGAGAATCAGCCCTGACCACAGGTTAGTGAATTATGCACCATGGGCCAGTCAATTATGCACCGCAGGCCAGTGAATTGTACACCGTGGGCCAGTGAATTATACACTGCAGGCCAGTGAATTATACACTGCGGGCCCATGAATTATACACCATGGGCCAGTGAATTATACACCACAGCGGCGCCAGTGAATTATACACCGCAACGGGGCCAGTAAATTATACACAGCGGCGGGGCCAGTGAATTATACACAGCGGCGAGGCCAGTAAATTATACACAGCGGCGGGGCCAGTAAATTATATACCGCAAGCAACTTAATTATACACCGCAGACCAGTGAATTACACACCGCGGGCCAGTGAATTACACACCGCGGGCCAGTAAATTAAACACCGCGGGCCAGTGAATTATACACTGCAGCGGGGCCAGTGAATTATGCACCGTGGCGGGGCCAATAAATGATACACTGCGGCGGGGCCAGTGAATTATACACCACAGGCCAGTGAATTACACACCGCGGGCAAGTTAATTATACACTGCTGGCCAGTGAATTACACACTGCGGACTTTCTCAGCTTCCATACGGAACCGATCAATGCACATGCAGTGCATGTGTTCCATGCTGTCTTGTTTACATAAAATAGCCACTCATTTAAACATAAGATTTAATCGCGAATCTGTCAACCATCCCTCCCTTCCCATTTTTCCATGATTATATGAAGAGCGTACGTGCCTTACGGTTTCTAGTCAAGTTAATCTCATCTAAAAATTATTACAGGCTTTTCAAAAATAAAGAAAGATAGGTAGAATTCATTTCTTTTTGAAAAATACTCCTTTGGAATTCATCAACTAATGTAGAATGAGGGGAACGACAAGGCACCTTTAAAAATAATCATGAAAAACTACTCAAATATCTCATTACCGGCTTTTAGTACCTGTCATACAATGCTGAAACATTGCACATTGCTTGACAATAAGTTAAACAGACTAAATGACCGTATTGCATCTAACAATAACGGTCATTGCACCGGTCAAAATTTTGTCATCGTTTTGCACAAAAACGGACTGGCGAATCATATTCGAGGAATCAGCTTTTTATTAAGATCTAATTATACTCTTTTATTTACTCTTTTATATGAATATTCAACAATAAACCTTTCATGCTCATTATCGAGAACTCCAGATGCTGTGTTATGAATTAGTTGTATAATGATTATGGGGCACATACAGAGGGCTTGTGGGTAATGTTGCTTCACGGGAGACTGATTTACATTAAAGTTCGCCTATTTGGGAGAAGATTTTGTTCTCCCAAAAATGGAGATGACACCGGACTGTCAAAGTATGATGGAGGTATCTGGAAATATCAGGCCTGATCACCAAAAATAGCATCCGTTGTTTTTCAAAAGCCACAAAAAGTTCCCCCAGGTAATTGTAGAAAAACATTTACAATTAGTGGATGCATTGTAGATGTACATCTACTGTAGATGAATAATGTATTATTGTTTTTGATATTATTGAATTATGTTTACATAGCACTTACTCTAAAAGAAAGCTCTACTCACCTATTATTACTATGTATGGCCTGCTGTTCATTCTCAAAGAAAACTTTTAAATGCGCTTGGTCCTACCCTAAGAAAATCACTAATCTCAAAACATAGGATTACTGTCTTCTGTCTGATCCACCAACCTGACAGCTCTGCATGAATACACACTTTCTTGTGATAGAGAGGTAAATATATACTGTACTTAATGCCAAAATTACATTTTCTGTCGTGGCCCTCAGGACGCGACAGGACTGGTTTTGTAAACTCCATGCTTAAAATCCGCCATCTTTTATTTAAGAGTTATTCTAAATTTTATTAAATGAAGAGAATATGGACTTCAATTGAAGTGCTATTTATTCAAGGTTGTATTTTAATGGTTATTATGCTACAATCAATATCAGCAATGCTAATTCAGAAATTTATGGAGTTGCTTTTATTCGCAAAACTTATGTAAATTGGCAACGTTGAGGAATGCAGACAAAAATTTCCATTGATTATCCGATTTATTAATAGCCAGGTCTTAAATGTGATATAAAGAATGATATCATTTAGACTTTTTTACTGTTTCAGAAACATAATAGAAAATATCTATTACACTAAAATATTTTTTGAAGATTCACAAAGAGATAGTGAAAGAAAATAATTTTATTTGAAATTTGAAATGAAGTAGGCTATAGTCTCACCGGATGCGGGTCTGAAAGTTCAGAGCAAGTTAAGAAATTGTTAGCATGGATACGGTATGCCACTTCACCTCATGCTCGTACATACTGTATTCTTATCTGAATCTGAATAGGTTAAGGTTTTATGAAACTTAGTATATAGGTATAGCACACATTCAATGGCGCTTTACAAACTTACAGTTTAAGTCAGCGTAACAAAAGTATGAAGAACAAATCAGTTTAGAAATTTAGTAACAGAATAAGCTAGGCTTTGAAACAGTTTAGACATCACTTGGTGCATGTACAATGTCTAGTGGTAAAGCATTCCAATCTTTTAGTGCTTGGGGAAAGAATCAAGGAGTATTTACATTCAATCTTTTTAGCATAGGGAACGTGGAAATTCAGGTCATGGCTTCTTGTTTTTATAGCATGGGGCCGGGGCCAATCTAATTTATGAAGCATGTTACTTAGTTACAATAGATTAAAAATTGTAATCTGCCATACAGAACCTGGCTGCTTAACCTGCCAAATTTGGCATGTGTAGAATTTATTTCAGGAGAACCAAGTTGCAGATCGTCTTCATTTCAACAGATCCTTCTTTATCCATTCTATTTTATGTTAAATAAAATAAAACCTTCATCACTTTGTTCTCTTTCTTTAAGGGGCTTGTCTAACTTTTCATTTTTGAGGGAGCTTAAGTCCACCCCACCCAAAAAAAAAAAAAACACAGCGGTCGGTTTCAGATTAGGGAGGACACTGAGGACCCCAGAAAAGGTTTCTATTTCCCGATTGCATGCGTGCATGCTTTGTTTTAATGACAAAGTGATATTATATCAAATTGAAAGGAAATGTGTAAAATTGTCAGTTCGGGAGCAACCCAAAAAACTGGGTCCTCTGAAATACCCAAAAAATTGGGTACTTTTATGTATTACGTCATCGCATGGGCCTACACATTAGATTAGCCCACACTAAACATATAGAGTTTCTTATTTTCCGCTCCGGATTGTCCAAAATTTCAATGTATAACCTGAAATTTTGGAAACGGATAGTAAACAGATATTTAAAACTTTCTGCCGCTGCTTTTTGATATTCACGGTCGTCTTTTTGAGAAAATAAATCAAATAGATTATGGGCAGTCTGTTTTGTTCATTTTCTTAAGAAGGCGACGATGAATTTCAAAATGCAACGGCAAAAGTTTTTTGTATTTTGTTTTTTGAAATTTTGAAATTTTGTTGGATTTTGGCAACAATGCCCGAAAATTTATCAAAATTGACAGTGCTTTCCTGGAAAGTAAAGAATTTTTCTGCAAATTAAGAAAATTTCCCGAAAATTGAAGATTTCACCAAAGAGCTTTTAATTTTACGAAAATAAAGGAAATTTCCCCCAAAATGAAGAAGATTTCACAAAAATTGATGAAGATTTTCTTAAAATTCATAAAAAATTACAGAAGTTGAAGATATCGTTTATTTATTTTTTATTTTTTGGGGGGGAAGGGGGGGGCTATGATACTCTTAGGGGGCTAAACCCCACCCCCTTAAAAATGCCACTGCTTTCTTTATTACTATTTATACAAAAAAATTAAATGCCACGACAACCCTGTTTTAAATGGTGTTCTTGTAACTTCATTAGCATAAGATGAATACAAATAGACCAAAATTAGCATCCGGCTTGGTGATCTTGATAAGTCAAAATAATAATCACCATAATAATAATAGTCGTTGTCGTCGTTGTCACTTCAGGAGTCATCATCATCAGTTCAGGAAGTAATTTGGATAGTTATTCTGAGGCTGAGAAGGGGCTGCTTTATGACACAAAAATTGGTGAAACATTAATTGCACACAGAACAAATTTCAAAGTGATCAGACACTGGGACATCTTGCAAAATTTAATTAAGTTTAAAGTTGCTTGAAACACAGTTTAGCATCAAATTTACTGTATAGAAGACTTAATTGAAAAGATTTAATGTTAATTTCATGCACTAAAGATTCTTTTTATATTCTACAAGAGCAGATCCAAAGGAGGAATCAGGGGGGTCTGGACCTTCCCTCCCTTATGAAATTTCACCAACACACTTTTAACACTAAAGCCATATAATTTCATGACTTGAACTTTGATTCCAAGGCTTGGATCCCCCCTTTTTTTTTATTCCTTGATCTGTTGCTGATTTATATACTTTTGATTTTTTGATATATCAATTTGATGATATACTATTAAATTATGTTTCATATCAGATTCCACTTTCAATCAGTAATTTGGGGAAAGCATTTGGAAAAGAGGATTTTTTGTTTTTGCTGTTCATTATGTTGTCAGCATAATATTCATATAAAAGATTATCAGATTATACAATTAGTCTAAGGCGGTGATTCTTAATAGGCAGCCCATGGGCCAAATCTGGCCTGCCAGGCAATCCAATCTGGCCTGCGAACAATAGTCATTATATAATGCAATACCTGCATGCAATAATTGCATGTAAAATCAATCCGAATGAGATCAGTAAAAATTGCAAAATACTTGTTTATTTTGTTTTTTCCTAGGCAGATCAGCTCACTAAAACATAGCGATTTATCGAATAAAATGTTATCTTTAGTTCCACTATGGCTTGTCAAAGGAAGGTGGATAAGAGAATCGCTGACATCTGGTGTACATCCTTCTAATCGCGCATTGTTTTGTATTCAGGAATTGTTTTGACGGGTTTTGTTTGTCACACGACGCTGGGTTTGCCACGCTATATATTGGCCCATGGCCTAAAGCTGTTGTGAAATGATGGCCCTTCAAAAATTTTTTAATTAAGAACCTTTGGTCTAAGGTATAAAATGTATATATATGTATGTATGTATGTATGTATGTATGTATGTATGTATGTATGTATGTATGTATGTATGTATGTATATATATATGTATATATATATATATATATATATATATATATATATATATATATATATATATATATATATATATATATATATATATATATTATATATATGTATATATATATTATATATATATATATATATAATATATATCCCATTATTTTGTGGCAAAATATGGTTTGAGATTTTTAGTTTTTGCTATTCTCTGTTACTTTGTCAGCATGATTTTGCAGGTTACGTGTAATATAATCCAATTTTTTGCTGATTACTAACTAATTAATTATGATTACAGTATATTAAAGGTCAATGGACATGTAGCAATATCTAGATTCGTTAAATGAATATAAAAATCTGAGCAATCAGTTTGTATTTTGAAAACAGCACTCCCAAGTTTTGGAGTAATGGGAATCAAAATTTGATCTTGATTTCAAGTATATCTAGAAGATCAAAAGATCAAATAAAGGTAATTAATACTCGAACCATTAAGGCCCATCAGGCTGGTGAGTAGCTCAGATTTCCTCGGTGTAAGCACAGCCCTGGTGATGCTGTTCCATGGAAGGTCAACTCCCCAGCAGTGCTGTTACTCATTTACAGCTGACTGGAGCAAGTAGAGTAAAGTGGCTTGGGCAATGCAGTGGCTTTCAATAGGAATCCAACCCAGTACCTTTTACATACAAGCGTGATTGACTCCATTGAGCCTTTATCACACATGGAAGGCTATAGAATACTTTATTGCAAGTGCTTTTGTTCTTGTTATGCTCAGAGTTGATGTTTCATTAAAGTCAATGATTTTCAGTATTTCACTCACTACAACTGTCCTTATCCTGATCTTGTAATCACTTTTAGTTTTTTGATCATCAAGAGTCAACATTTGATTGAGGTAGACATAATTATGTCATAATTTGTCACTCATCAACCTTCACGGTTTGTTCCTCATTGTCTTCAGTGTAGACATGTGTACTGGCATATCCATGTGCGTGATGGTTGTAAATTCCCATATCTATGTTTCGTGGGTGATCGTACCGTTGTTGATGTCTGTATTGTAATTCAGTAGAGTGTGGGGGTGAGGTTCTTGGTTTAAAGTTCCTCTTAAGACACCAGTAGCAGCAGATTGAACCAATACAAATACAGAAGGTTATCACTATGCTAAAGACAATGATGAAAAATATTTCTAAGCGTATGTATATTGTCGCACTTGCAGGCCGGGGTGTTTCAGGAGGCTTAGTATTTGTTGTTTGGAATTCAGTTGCAGTCCAATTTGAAGTAACAGAACTTGTTGCAGATCCAGTCGGGTTTAGAATTGAAGTCACCAATTCAGTTGCAGTCCGTTTTGAAGTCACAGAACTTGTTGCAGATCCAGTTGGATTTAAATTAAAGTCACCAATTCAGTTGCAGTCTGTTTTGAAGTAACAGAGCTTGTTGTAGATCCAGTTGGATTTAGAATTAAAGTTACCAATTCAGTTGCAGTCTGTTTTGAAGTCACAGAACTTGTTGCAGAGAACTTGAATTGTCACCAATTCAGTTGCAGTCTGTTTTGAAGTCACAGAACTTGTTGCAGATCCAGTCGGATTTAGAATTGAAGTCACCAATTCAGTTGCAGTCCGTTTTGAAGTGACAGAACTTGTTGCAGATCCAGTCGGATTTAGAATTAAAGTCACCAAATTTGTTGTGAGATTAGTTGTATTTCGTATCAAAGTCACTCCTGCAAGCAACATTTTTAATTTTATTGGTACTCTGCATATGTCAATTTCTTTGCGTAAAAGGGTAGCACCACTCATCAAACTACATACTACTCTTGTGTCTTGTCATCCCTGCACACAGGAATGAGATTTGCAGGAATGCGTATTTTTAACTCGGACTCTACGATGACGTATGATAATAGGTCTTCTCCGTTTTGAATAAGACCTGCATCTGAAGATGAATCCATTTCAAACAAGCAAGAATATGAGATGAACTTCTTGCCATCAACAAGACTGGTTTCCTGTTTGATTGTCACTTTTGCTGTCTGACATGTTGCAATTAAGGTCACAAGTACAAAAAGTAAAACATCCATCATATAGTTTATTGTTAAAATATGATTATATCCTAAATGACTGTCCAAGTCTACCTATCCTCTAACAAAGGTAACAAAAATATTAAAAGAGAACCTTCGCGTTGAAGGTTTGAAAAATGGCTGCTATATATTTTGTCAAGTTTCCTTTTAGTATTGCGCATAATAAACATACAACTCCCTGGACTTCAAACTCTTACATGTACCCAGGATTTTGTAGTCTTTTCTTACAATTAATCAAAATGCACCATTTAGAGTCTTTAAATTTCGAACTTGCAATTTATGGTATAGATTTGTTTGCATTTTTTTTTTTTTGCTTTATTGGCTTTTTTTAATGGAGCTTTTTTAAACATTAAATCAAATCAATTTGAATAATAACAATTTTCAGATAATAAGATTTGAGGTCTTCATTTCACCCTGTTTGGATTGTGTAGAAGTGCTTTCAGTGGAGTTGACTGTGTTTATTATAGGACCATAGACACAAGGTATGTGAAAGAGCATGGAATTCTGAGTAAAGCAGTCTTTACAATTTGTAGACAGCTTATTTGATTTTCAAGTTACGAATAAACAAAGTTTCAAGATTTGTTAGTTTGTGCGGAATTTGTGATATAGTAATTCTTTAAACTCTGTTCTGATGATTCAGGGTATGACCAAGTTCTAAAATCATTTGCCCAAAGTCCAATGGTATATTTCAAACAACATTCATGGAGGAATAACAAAACCCAAAGGTTTTACAAAAGATAATGAAGGATCCTTCTCCCTTTGATGTCACATATTATTGTGCAATATAACAGCTTAAAATAAAAAATGCTGTAAATTTGTCAATATTTAACCAATTTTGATGTAATTTTTTGCTGTTTTAATGGTAGAAATCATATTTTAAACCAATTAAGTCCATGTTGTTGTAATTGTCTATTGTCCTTTCACCAGATTTATGACCGTATAAAATAAACTCTGAATATTTCATGATCATGTAATATTTTGTCAATGCAAAGCAGGGCTCAATTCTCCTTCACAAAGTCAGAGGATACCATTTTTGTTTAATTACAGATTTGATTTGATTAAATCCTGCCTAAAAGTGGAGGATGAGAAAGTCCCCTCCTCCCCCCCCTCCCAGTCCCTTTCCTCCAAGGAATTAAGGCCCTGATACAAATTGTGAGATACACAAACTTTGTTCATATATCAATATCATTTCTGAAGCCCATGTTATGTGCCATATTGAATTCAATCCTGTAGTACGGTATACATTTATGATCAGGCGCATAGACATTAGGGGCCTTCTATTTCATAAAAATGTTATCAAAGTCTCTTAAATCCTCTCCCATGCCCTCTCCCTCTCATCCCCTCCCCCGACACACACACACGTTTTCAGAAATAATGTTCTCTTAAATCCTCTCCCATGCCCTCTCCTTTGGACCCCACTTTTGGTTATCAATGCCTTCCTTTGGACTTCACTTTTGGATGTTGAAATTAAAAGTCAGATCCTTCACACTTTGGAATCTGCAATTGTAGCCAAAAGTAGTTAGGGCAAAACCCCACTCCTTTTGATTAATGTTGAAAGTTGTATGATTTTTGCATAGCGCACAACATTGAATAGGGGAGGCGGGGAATATTCCATTTAAAATCTTTGAGAGATTTTGTCCCAACTTTTGGCCAACAATTGTGAATATGACAGCCACAATGATGTCAATCACCTGTCTGTGTTTCATGGAAATCACCTGTCTGTGTTTCATGTCAATCACCTGTCTGTATTTCAAGGAAATCGCCTGTCTGTGTTTCAAGGAAATCGCCTGTCTGTGTTTCAAGGAAATCGCCTGTCTGTGTTTCAAGGAAATCACCTGTCTGTGTTTCAAGGAAATCACCTGTCTGTATTTCTCAAGGAAATCACCTGTCTGTGTTTCAAGGAAATCACCTGTCTGTGTTTCAAGGAAATCACATGTCTGTTTTTCAAAGAAATCACCTGTCTGTGTTTCAAAAAAATCACCTGTTTGTGTTTCAAGGAAATCACCTGTCTGTGTTTCAAGGAAATCACATGTCTGTTTTTCAAGAAAATCACCTGTTTGTGTTTCAAGGAAATCACCTGTCTGTGTTTCAAGAAAATCAGTGTTTGTGTTTCAAGGGAATCACCTGTCTGTGTTTCAAGGAAATCACATGTCTGTGTTTCAAGGAAATCACCTGTTTGTGTTTCAAGGAAATCACCTGTCTGTGTTTCAAGATAATCACCTGTTTGTGTTTCAAGGAAATCACCTGTCTGTGTTTCAAGGAAATCACATGTCTGTTTTTCAAGAAAATCACCTGTTTGTGTTTCAAGGAAATCACCTGTCTGTGTTTCAAGAAAATCACCTGTTTGTGTTTCAAGGAAATCACCTGTCTGTGTCTCAAGGAATCATCACCTGTCTGTATTTCAAGGAAATCACCTGTCTGTGTTTCAAGGAAATCACCTGTCTGTGTTTCAAGGAAATCACCTGTCTGTGTTTTAAGGAAATCACCTGTCTGTGTTTCTCAAGGAAATCACCTGTCTGTGTTTCAAGGAAATCACCTGTCTGTGTTTCAAGGAAATCACCCATCTGTATTTCAAGGAAATCACCCGTCTGTGTTTCAAGGAAATCACCTGTCTGTGTTTCAAGAAAATCACCTGTCTGTGTTTCAAGGGAGATCATCTGTCTGTGTTTCAAGGAAGATCACCTGTCTCTGTGTTTCAAGGAAGATCAAGGACCGTAAATTTTGACTGAAATTCTTGGGGGTTTTGTTTTGGAATTTAGCTGGATCTTTAATGAGCAGAAGTTTCCTGTTAATTGATCTTTGTTTGTTACTGTTGTTGAGTAATGGTATATGTTCAAACAATGAGTGCCATTGGAATATTTTTTGAATTTTACTGTTTCAATTATTAACATATTTTTCTACTGTATATAATTCAGTATTAAAAATTCACTTTATTTGTTGTCAATGTTATTTTGATTTGATGCTTAATTGCAGTTTAATGTTGCTTACCCATTTTTGGAAGTGGGGTGTTCCTTTCATATGATTTATTCAATAGATTACTTCATTTAACTACAGGTGTGTTTTTCAAAACATTCAAAAACATGCTTTTAACTCAAAAATGGATATCTAGATTTAGTTTTTTGAGGAGGTCTAGAGTAAAAGTAATTGAAATTTATAACAAGATTAAAGTTCTGGCGTCATGTTTACATTCTCCTATAATGCCCTGGTCAAATGACTTTACCCTTAAAATGACCTCACAAAGTCCTTTGACCAGGGCATTATAGGAGAATATAAACACAATGCCAGAATATTATTTTTTAAATATGAAAGGGAGGTATTTAATATTTTTGGAGACGAGATTTGAGCAAAAGCTAACCTGCCTTCCATTTAGTCTGGTCCAATAATGACTTGGTCCTGGTATTGTTGAAAATTGGATCATACATGGTTATTCTGCATTTATTTTAGTTTTTATTTATTTATTGTATGAAATTTTATCAGTGCAAATCTTGTCAATTGCTGGGTGGTTCAGAATAATATTACCAAAATGACTTGTTGGCCCTGGTATTGTTTCAATTGGACTCGTATATGCTTATCCTGAGTTAATTTCATTTTTTTTTCCATTTATTGTATAAAATAATACAAATAAAAATCTTGCCAATTACTGGGTGGTTGGGAATTATTTTTACCTTTCCCCAGGAATACCTGTACGCACAAAGAGAAAGGGTGACAAGCAGACAGAAATTATGACCTGATTTGAGTTACAATATAGAGGAGGGAAACATGTTTTTGAAAAATGGCTTTGGTGACACTTTCCATTATTCGTAGCAATTTTCTGGCAGAATAGGAAATGTTATTTTGGGCAAAACTCATCCCTCCTCCACCCACCCAGAAAATGTTAAGATAATAAGAACTTTTAAAAGATTGAGAACATCTTAATCAGGCAAAAGTCATCATTTTACTGTTTCAATTATTAACATTTTTCTACTGTATATATTCAGTATTAAAAATCCAATTTATTTGTTGTCAATGATATTTTGATTTGATGCATAATAAATTACAGTTTGATGTTGCTTACCCATTTTTGGAAGTGGGAAACATTCCTTTTATATGAATTATTCAATAGAAAAGTTCATTTTATCTATGGGTGTGTTTTTCCGAAAATTTCAAAAACATGTTTTTATTTCAAAAATAGATATCTAGATTTTGTTTTTGAGGAGGTTTAGAGTAAAAGTAATTGAAATTTATAATTGTTTCTTGTTTACATTGGTTAAAAATAGTCTTGATATTGTTGTTAGTGACACTCATCTTACAAGACAGTCATAAGATTATAGGTCTAGTGTTAATAGAGCTCAGTGCATGGTTACAAAAATTAAACTCAAAGACACAACAAAATATGAAAGACAAAACAATGTCAAAATAGTTCTTATGATTTTATTGAAGATTCTCTTCTTTAGTGACCTGTTTCACAAAAGACAACTTCTATTTTCAAAATGGACATCTATTGTCAAAATGGACTGGAATAAAGCCTTCCCATTACCATTATACTCTTTTTTTGGTACTCAACACACTCTGTACCAGAATAGCAAACAAAAAATTTGTTAGCTCTTCTGGTACAAAGTTTTCTTAATTATCAAAAAAGGAGTATAATGGCAATGTGAAGGCTTTATTCCAGTCTACTTTGACAATAGAAATCCATTTTGAAAATAGAAGCTGTTAAAAGTATATGTGGGGATATAACGTTTATATAGTGTTGAGCCCTATAATGATGAAACAAAGCATACATTGGTCTGGTTGGTACTCCCGTTGGGGGAACAATTTTGGTCTCTTGATCAGGAGAATCTTTGCAGAAGTATCCCACAATGCTTCTATCCAAATTCAAATTTTGTATGTGATCATATAAGAATCAGATCAATATTTTATTAAGCGCAAGAAACTCAACAATTGCAAAGGGTTCAAATTTTTATCACAATATGAAATGATGGTGTATGAATTTTCTTTTCACCGTGCGCTTTTAAAATTTACTGTGGAATTTTTGAGAAATTTGAAGAAAAGTGCTAACTTATAATCATGTGTTACCGTTTAATAGGCAGTCACGCTTTGCACATGATTTACCGAAGAAAAAAACATTTTGAGTTAAAATCAAAACTTTTGTATCATCATTTTATATTGATAAAACGGAGCATTAAAAATAATACACACATAAAGCGACTACACCAAAGACAATGGTGAAGGTTTGTTATAGAATAGATGTATACTGTGCATGTCCAGATCTCCCGAATGGGCAACTCTGAGTTCTCCTGATCAGGAGTATAAACCAGGCTGTAGATGCAAACAACTCCACCAACACAATTATAACTTTAGAATTGCTATTAAACAAACATCTGTACCAATCACTGGCAGGATCTTCCTACCAAAAGTGGATGGACAAAGTCACAAAATCAAATTAACCCACCAAAATTGGAGGGAATACCCCATTTGCCATCTGTGGTACCAGGAAAACAAGCTTCTTTACCAAGCTAGCTTTCTTACTAAGCAACAAAACTTACTTATCAAGCAACCAAGCTCTTCTAAATGCATTTAAACTTTAATTATTACATGCAAGTAACAATTTGTTTTCTACCTTTACAGCAATGGCGAGCTCACGGCGAGCTCTTATTCAGACACTTCACAAAATGACAAAAAGAAAAGGAATTCAAGTTCATTGGCAATAAATGCCACAACCTTTCTTACTAAAATTGGCAACACCTGCCACAAAATAAAATACCACTTTGGTAGAACCTGCCACGTACAAAAGATGAACTTACTGGCCTAAATGATGACCCAAATTACGTGCCAAAAATGATGGCCAAACCGGCCAAAATGATGGCCAAATACGTGCCAAAATGATGGCGAAAATGCCCACCAGGCTAAAAGCCCTGGCCTGCCCATGAGATATAAATATGAGAAACAATTGCTCCCTGAGGTGAATTCAGGCGAGCATATAATTATATCACATACATAGCATGAATAATAGGTAAATAAACCACAAATTAAACAGAGCCAAAACTGCCACACTAATCCTATGAAGTGGGATCGGCCCCACAAAAATTGGCTTAGGAAAACACAATAAATCAGCAAGGATGATATGATATAGCGAGCTCATCAAAGTTCCCAGGAAAAAATGGGCTCCAAATGACAGAATGAATTGTATTCTTCCTTATTGGCAGAATAAGTTTGCACTGTCATGCTAAAAAGGAAAACAAAAACATAATCAATAACTTCTTGTGACTCTTTTAAAACATACTTTTGCAAAAAGAATATCTTTCCCAAATATTTTTTTTTTTTGCATCGTTCTGTAAGTTTTCACTCTGGAAAAAAAAAAAAAAAAACACAAAGGAAATATACACACAAAACTCTATATGTCTATGTCTATAGGCTCTAAAATAGGCCTTCTGTCTCGCAATATGAAATAAGGTCAGTACTAAATACAGAATAAGGTCAATAATAATATATTTTTGAATTTATTCAAAACTTTGATAATTCATTAAACAATGTTTTTAATATATACCACAGCTACAGGTCATTCTTCTTGTATACTCTAAAATATTTTTGCACAAATGAAACAATTTTCTTCATTATCTTTCCAAAACATATTTTGATTGCAATAATTCTTAAAGTTGACTCCATTGAAACTGTCAGTTAATTATACACATGACTTGTCCTTCTCCTCAAAAATTTGTTCCAGCAAATCATAACCACAAACTTAATGTAGCAAATAATGAGACCACTTATCTTAATAAAAATAACCACACAATAAGCTATTGCTAATTTGATACTCAACACCAACTTCCACAACAACCCAGGACCAAGTGGAAAACTAATACAATGGAGCCATTTATATAGGAAATATGATCCTAATTGCTTGTGGTTTTCAGAATAAAGAAAATAAAGAGGAAAAGTCTGACCGGACCTGCTTATATATCAGGTCGGGTCTGACTGTTTGAAACTTTAAGGAGCATAACATCTAATTAATTTTCTTTTGTATGAAGGCGCCAAAATTACTTTAAAATACAGGTAGGCCAAAAAATAGGCCTTCTGAAGAACCATCAGTTCAACTTCTTTTAATCCATTTTGAACTTACAGATATTCAAAACTTTGCTATACAACCACTACTTAACATACCATAGCTAATAGGTCATGAATTATTCAAGTTGGTCACCAGCTTAAAGTATTGCAATCAGTAAATAAATCAATTAAACTACTGTATTTCTAAATCCACCAATCTCTAATGCCCTACCATATTCCATCTGTGAAGCACATACTGCATTGCGAGTCCTAGTATTAAAAGATTTGAACAATTTCTTACAAAACACAATCTTCCCTCAAGTTGGATAAGATTGGCAATCATTAAAACATGATGAAGAATATTAATGTTAAAACGAACCCCTTAAACTGTCCCACCGACGTTAAATCCACTGCTTATAAAGCTCTAGTCAGGCCAGTACTTGAGTACGCATCTGCAGTCTGGGACCCCCATCACCAGTGCGATGTGGATAAACTTGAATCTATTCAAAGGAGAGCAGCCAGGTTCTGTATGGCAGACTATTCTTATAAATCTAGTATAAAAAACATGCTTCATAAATTAAATTGGACCCTGCTTAAAACAAGAAGATACAACACCCGGCTACATATGCTATTTAAAATCAATAACAATCTTGTCGCCATCAATAAAGATGAACTTATCCCCACCGTCAGAACTAATACAAGAAATAATCATGACCTTAATTTCCAGGTTCCCTATGCTAAAAAGAATGTATATAAACACTCTTTCTTCCCTCACACACTAAAGGATTGGAATGCTTTACCGTCAGACATTGTACATGCACCAAGTCTTAACTGTTTCAAAGCTAAACTTACTAACACTTATACTTTTTACGCTCAGTTGGCGTTCATGTCCTCTTGAAGGATTTTGCCAACTTAACGATTCAGATTCAGATTCAGAAGAACCTCCTTGTGAACAGTCTTATTAACTCTATAATTGAGAATAAAAAGAATGAAATCTCACTTACATGTAGGCCTACTTAAAATCCTGCATCTTGCTTGAAGAGCAAACTAAACTGCCATTTTTAAATGACAAAGCCATTTTCAAATAAAAGCTTGCAATTGGTTGTAATATCATTATTCATCACTCAGAGACTGGTCAGGGAGGTACAATACATGCAGGGATTTACTTCCATGATACATGCAAAGTCAATTATAACATGGATGACCAAACAAAGGTTGTTTTCAAAATTATACAAAGATTGAATGAAGGAAATGTTAACATTTATAAACTACCAGTAAAAGACTGAACTGTACATCCAAGAATTCAGGAGGCCATGGTCCTTTGCACAGTATATATAGAGGCATGGAAATGGATCAAGTTTATGAAACTTTGAAATGTCTGTTTTTAGGGCAATAATTGACATTAATAAAGGTCACTGTGCAGTGCATATAAAATAGTGTGATAGTCATGCAAGTAATAAATTGAGTGTAATTGATGAACAAAGAGATAGGAGTGACAGCCAGTGAAAATAATAGTAAAAATATTGAAATTTCATTAATCTTGATCTATACTTCTCTCATATATTATTTAGGCCTATATGGTCAGTATAATATGGAAATAACTGAAAATAACAGAGGTACACATACTTAACAATGCAGGGAGTAATTGCTTAGTTCCTGTATTTGCTTCTCTTGTGATATGGGTCAATAGGATTAATGGTCAGGGGGGTAAATATGATCATGCAAATGTAATATGTAAGAGTACAAGCTAATACCAGGTATCATTTAGATAATGACAGTTACCTGCTAATATCCTATTGATTTCTTGTTCACATTTGTTTGTGTCAGGTACTTGAATGTAATTGTAAGTTTCCATTATAATTTACAATGAACAAACCATACAGGTAAGCTTTGCTTCCAGCAGTCTAACAGACTAGTAGCTTGGGCAAGCTTGCAAAATCCATGTTGGCTTACATAATCAACCTAACAAAAAAGTAATGTTAGCTTGTGCAAGCTTAGTTTTGACATACTTATCAATATCAAAACTGTTTTGGCAATAAGCTTGTTTCTATATAATGATGACTGAGCTCTTCTATTCAGCAATATTTTTGACAAGCTTGTCGACATTTAGACGAGGTAGCGATGAGCTCATCAATATTTAGATGAGCTTGCCTAAATATAGCTCATGACAAGCTCATCTAAATTTTGACGAGCTCGCCATGAGCTTGTCTAAGTTTTGACGAGCTTGCGATGAGCTTGTCTAAGTAATGATGAGCTTATCTAAGCTTTGACAAGCTCATCTAAGTTTTGACGAGCTCGTGACGATCTTGTCTAAGTATAAGGGGAGGGGTTAAGTTAAAAATTTGAGGAAGGAATTAGTCAAAAGAAACAACACTTAAAACGTAGCTTTTATTATAATGAACTGTTCCAACACTTTTGTCAAAGATTGTAGCTGCCACTAGCTGACAAGAATGCTGCTAGATTTTCAAATTCTTCATGGTCTATGGCTTTTGTAAACAACACACTGTACTTCTCCTGTGTTTGATGCAGTATTCACATTATGCTCTGTGGTTTTGGGGGAATATTCTGCACATATTCTGTCGTAGAACGTGAGGGTTGGGGGACAATGTAACTCACAGGTCCATGATGCCAATTTATATTTTCAGACAGCATAGTTTGAGTCTTTCTTGATTTTATCTGCATAAAGCACATGATGCATATGATGATCACTACAAGAATGAAGATGATTATGCCAGCTGCACCAATTATGAAATATATCAATTTCTTTGGTTTAAGTAGTAATTCACAGTCTTGCAAATTTTCTTGATATGTTCTTCCATTTTCATGATATGTTCTTTCATTTTCATGTGTTAATTAAAATAATATGCAGTTCGCAAAGAATCAATTACTGGCAAAAACAAAGTGTTAATTTAACTAGGTTATCCTCGTGTGCTACTCTTTGTTTTGTAGAATGATCAACTTCATTTATAACTTCCTAGTTTAAAAATCCTTGTATTCTTGCTCAGTCGAAACTTGTAATCCAGCATAATTTTTTGTTGTCCCTCATGTCCTCCGCCCCACCTTGCTATCTTAACCATTCCTCTCCCTCCCCCACCCCACTCATTGTTGACCATTACCAATGTTTTGGGTTTTTCCAAATAAGGTTAAAACACCAAAAAATCAAACATTCAAAAGGGAAGGGATTTAAGAAGTTAACAATTCTGGAAGAAATTAATCAAGAAATACAACACTACAAATGTAGCTCTTATAATGCTGAACTGTTCCAACACTTTTGTTGAAGATTGTAGCTGCCACAAGCTGACAAGAATGCTGCTTTTTTTTTTCCCCTTCAAATTCTTCAAGGGCTATAGCTTTCGTAAGCATCACACTGTACCTCTCCTGCATTTGGTGCAGTATTCACATAACATTTGTGGTTTTGGGGGGAATGTTCAGTACATATTCTGAATTGTCTTTTGTAGAATGTGAGGTTTGGGGATACTGTAAACCACAGATCCATGATACCATTTTAGATTTTCAATCAATAGTTCGAGCTTTGTGCCTTGATTTTTTCCGTATGATGCATATGATCACCACAAGAATGAAAATGATTATGCCAGCTGCACCAAGTATCAAATATATCCATATCATTGCACCAATTATGAAATGTATCAATTTCTTTTGTTACTGTAGATGATGGTGTTACTGTAGATGATGGTGTTACTGTAGATGATGGTGGTGGTACAGTAGATGATGGTGGTGGTACAGTAGATGATGGTGGTGGTACAGTAGATGATGGTGGTGGTACACAAATGTCTATTTTGTTGCCTGTTAGATTTGCTGTAGAGTCCATACATTGTGCAAAGGTGTCAGTCGTTTCACTGCATACTGGAAAGTTTGAGGATAAGATTTGCAAAAAAAAGGTTGGATACTTATCAAATCCTGTGTAATTTAGATATGGAAGAAGATCCTTTCCAGCAATAGCTTTGCTTGTAAATACTGTAGTAGTATCATCACTGTTGCAGTAATAAAGGGTGTAATTGTTTTCAAGTTCATAAACTGTACTAATAACAAAATATAGCTTTGCACCCTTAGTACTCGAAACCAGAAAAGTCATCAGCAGGATTGCTGAAAATACAGTTATCATTGAGTTTGATTTTAATGCCATTTTAGCTTACAAATGCATTTCGTAGTCATTGATCCAAGAAAGAAGATTAAATATTGAAAGTGGTAAAGTCACTAATAATAGCCCTTAGTATGAGATCACAACATAAATTCCATGAATTCATCTCTTTGTTTAGTTGAAAGTTATTAGGATTCCTTAACACAGAAGTATATTTTCTTTAGTAATTAAGATATGTCTCTGTAATGCTTAATACAAATGATGAAGTGTAATTATAGTTAGCATACATTCTTCAAATATTGTAATGACTTTCTTGGAAAAATATTGAAAACTTGAATTATTATCACATGAATGAAAGTTTTCATTATAGTACACAGGCTATGAATATCCAAGTGTTAATCTATTCAATTTCATACTTTCTAGTTTAAAAATCACCTGTTCCTCAATCCCCCCCCAAAAAACACATTTCCTTCAGAATATAATCATTTGCTAATAGCAGTAGAGAAATTTCTCTTTGTATCAGCTTTGTGTCCAGTAAAAGCAGTGGTATAATAATATGTAATGGAATATGGTTCACATTATCCTCATTTCTGTGTGTTATTACTTCTTTATGAAAGTGTCATGTTTAGCTTGAGAATTATATTATGACGACCTTCCTTAATTGTATTTTGTCACTGTTTGTGATTGAATAATATAATAGCTCACAAAAACCTATCAATTCAAAAGAAGATTTAAATTGTCACATAATGTAAACATCACTTTGTTGAAACAAATGGATCTAACACGAAACTAATTAGAATTTCCTAGAATATTGGAAGTTCGCAAAGCATCAAGTACTGGTAAAAAACATGGTGTCATTGTAACTGGTTGTCCTTATTTTCTACTCTTGTTTTGAAGAATGGCCAATTTCATTTCAAACTTCCTTGTTTAAAAATCCTCTGTATTATTGTTCAATCCAAACTTAAACAAATCCAGCAAGCCTCATGTCTTTCAGAATATAATATTTTACCAACAACATTGATCACAAAATTTCCTATCACAGCAATGGTATATTATATGAAATGGAAGTCATACAGTTATGATTCACGCTATCATCATTTCTGTAGTCTGGTGTGCAAACACTTATTTATAAAAATGACATTTTTGTTGGGACTTTTCTGAATTATATTTCGTCACAGTTGGAGATTTAATATAATAGCTCACAGAAACATATCGAGTCAAAGAATTATTGCCATGGTAAACTTTGCACTCGGCTTTACTTCTTTGATACTCCTATTAGAATATTGCAAGTGCACAAAGAATAACGTTCCTGGAAGTATAACCCGAGTGCTGTTTACTTGGTTTGCCCTTTCAGTGATACTCATTTTATGATTCCAACACAATTACTTTGCTATTAGTAAAAATAGTTTGTATATATACTTCCAAAAACAAACTTTCATCCACAAAATTGCAATTTATTTTTGTAAAAAATGTCAAAACATATAGGATGATATTTGACACATTTGAGTTTTGTCCTTTGCACAGTTCAGTTAGGTGTAATCAAAATCCCAGCTATATGGTATGAATTGCAATTTCTTTGTATCGGTGATCTTGTCACGCATGGCCTGGTTCTGTCTTAACTTTAACCTCTATTCTTACTGAAAATCAAAAGTTCAATGTGTTAATTTTCAAACTTTGTTATGTTTTATTTGTATGTAAATTTGCTTAAGTTTTATTTTGTCTGCTAGTGAGTGGTGGGTTTTGTAATTGCCAACAACTGTTTTACTTCCTTCTTTTGGTGTTACTTCAGTAGCAGGAATAAGCTTCGAAATTAAATTTGTTATTGTTTGTGGTAGTCCATGGGTAGCGCCTGTAATCTTGCTGTCACAGATTTGGAACTTTCTGGATTTGATTGATGAATGAACAGGATCTTGTTTCATACAAGAAAATGAAATTCACAGGATATAATTCTGCCATTGAAAGGCCGGATATCTTGTTAACATGAATATACCCTCTCAGAAATTTCAGCTTGCAGCATGCTAATTGCGACAATCTGTGCTGCAAGCTAGCAGTTTCAAATACTAGCTTGCGCAAGCTAGTATTTGGAAATGCTGCAAGCTAGTATTTGAAACTGCTAGCTTGTGCTAGCTAGCAAAAACTTTCTGCAAGCTTGCCCACTCTAGCTTGTGCAAGCTAATGTTGATTTTGCACAAGCATGCAAGCTAGTATTTGTTTCAAAAAATTGTTTAGCTTGCCACACACTTGCGCAAGCTAAAAGCATGCTTACCCAATTAAGTTAAAAATGTTAGCTTGTTGCATGCATGGTACAAGCGTGCAGCAGCATGCTGCAAGTGTGCTGCAAGCTAATATTTCTGTCCTCAAAATAACCCATCACATCTAAGTCCCAACCTCTTACACACCACCCCAATCCCAAATTTAAGGTAAAGCTCATCTTCAGAAGATGTCCACAAAAAGATTAATTGTTTTTGTACATTTCAAAGGACACTTTTCAACTCTGAAAAAGGCACTTTTCAAACATATTTAACAAAAAAAAACTGTGTCACACGTTCCTGGCCCTATTCCAATGGCCCTTGCCTAAAGGTGAATTTGTCTATACTTCAGACTAGTTTGTAAACTTATAATACAGGCTAATGGCAATGAGATGAACGGAGTGATCGTGTTTAGTATAGTGAATTTAAAGGAGTATTCCCATGTTGTTTTTTTGTAAAACTGTATTTGAACGAGCATACTTTTAGATCCAATTTGGTACAAAAATCAGGTTGATGTCATATTCCGTTCAGGAGATATGGATTTTTAAAGATCTCCTAATTGCATTTTAAAGTTTTTGTAC
>JAIGNY010004092.1:122500-175000 GCA_020152595.1 Chiridota heheva
ATCTTTCTATGGTACAGCCATTTTATAGTACAGCCATTTAAGATTATTCACTTGTTGTTGTATATCCTGTTAGAATAAACTTGCTGGTCTCGTCGTGCCTGGTTTGTTGTATTTGGTTCCTCATATTCTAAACTGTCATTTGTAGAAAGCATTTGCTTTATGACATTGTCCTGAGGCACAGCATGCTGGTGGAGATCATTCTACTGGTTCACAGCTGTATATACTAGATTCAAAGTTTCACTTCTTGCAGCCGCAGACACAGAAAATAAGCGCCACTGCAGATAAAATAATGATACCAATTATGATCCCAACCCAGTGGCGGATCCAGGTCTGGTTTATTGGGTTGGCAGAATCCACCTCTGTTGAAACAACAAAATATATTCAATGGCATTTTTGCATAAACGAACTCCCTATTTTAAATTTTCAAACAAATTTTACTGCAAGAGTGGTTCGTTCGGGGTTTGTTTTACCTTACATATATCTAGCCCTGAGGTTCGCACTCAGACCGGGTTCAAATTATTCTCGTCAAACTCATCATAGAGCTTGGGATAACCATAGCCTTGTACCATTGCCAAACTTTTTATGTTTTGGCGCTTAATTCCTATTGGTCATAATATTCAGTCACGTGTTTGTAAAAAGTCAGCCATCTTTAAAACTTTATGCACTTTCCACACCTGAAAAGATTGTTTCTGAATTATGCTGTTTAAATCCGATCCAAAATGTCAAAGAAGGGGAGGGAAATAACTGATTTTTTGCTTAGCATAAAGATGTAAGTGTTTGGAATACATTACACCTGGTTTTCGTCATTTTTAATGTCTGAATTTTAGATTGAAAATGTGATCAGTATTCAGTACTTGAAAGTCTGAAACAGTGGGAATGAAAATCTTGGTAAAAAATCAATTAAAAAATATGTGCATGAATGAATGGTGTGAAAAAGATCTCGGAGATTGCTCAAAAATATTGCTAATTTTTCCAAGTTTTTTTAAGCGGGCCCCAGAACTACGACCACAAGGGGCTTCATGTATATGCAGTTTTCCAGCTACCGCCTCCAAAAACATTTTCCAAAAATCAAACCCAGTACCAAAAAACCTGTCCCGGCCTGTATCTGCTCTATACAAGCAGGGAAATAACAGATCCCTAGGACAAGTAACTTGTCATTCGTTTTAGTAGGACCCTATTAAAGGGTGTATTGATCCCAACCACAGTGAACTATAATAAAAGAATGCCAGAGTTGGTTTGCAAAGCAGCGAATGCTTGACTTTTGGTTGTGCTTAGTCTCACTGCTGGCAGTAACCCTACAGTTGATGGTGATGGTACATTTAATGATGGTGGTACAGTAGCTGATGGTGGTGCAATAGGTGATGGTGGTATACATCATTTGTATCACCTGTTATATTTCCTTCAGTGTCCACACATTGTGCAGTTGTATCAGTTGCTTCACTGCAACACTGGAAAGTTTGAGGATATGATTTGCAAAAAAAAAAAGGTGGATACTTATTAAGTCCTGTGTAATTCAGATATGGATAAGATAATCTCCAGCAATAGCATTAAATGAAAATACTGTATAGTAGCATTATCAATATTGCAGTAATAAAGGGGTAAGACTAAAACAAATGACACGAACGAATGACGATATACATTACACACAAACAGTCCAAAGAATCAGATTGACAGTTCATTCGTTTTGCAAAGCGAATGAAAATTGAGTTACAAACAAAAATGAATGACAAAATAAGGTTAGGTTAGGGTTAGGTTAAGTTGGACCCTCGCTGACATTTGGTTTAATAATGTCATTTGTTTTGTTTTTTGCATAGGAAAGGTATTGCCATTCGCTCTGTACAAGTAAGTTGTTATTCATTAAAGGGTGCAATTAAACCCAAGTTCCTTAGCTTTATATGAATATTGAACTTCAGGCTTTTAGCTCTTACAACTGTAAACAATAGTGATCCACAAATTAAAAATAAAGCAGCTCCCATGGCATATTTCAGTATACTCATAGCTTGAGAATAATTAATATTCAGTTCAACTTCTAGGTTAACTAAGATGTGAATATCTCAAAAGAAACACTTATTTCATGTAGGCCTACATGTGGGTTCCAGAATGGGAATAAAGGTATCATTTCCTGGAATTATCTTCAGCTTCCAAAATGTATAAAAGATAATCACACATTCCAATGAAAGAAGGGCAGAGTCCTTCATAGAGTTCACAGATGGCGGTATATAACAGTCATGATTATTTTCTACAAGTTTTGATGCTTTATTTTATTTGAATGATACTGAGCTGTTGACAAGATTATTTTCCTTTGAAATAAATGTCAGCATTCTTTTCAAATCATATTTGCAGCGCTATGATCAATTTTTTCTTCAAAGAAAACATCAAAGTAGTGTATACTTCTGCATATAGGTATGAAGATCTCCCTCTCTGTCTGTCATATATTATCATATTTAAACCTTACAAACGATTACTTGTTCATTTATGGCTCAGTGAATTTTCATTTGGTCCAAAAATGTTTTTTAATTTAGAATACTGCCATCATTCATATAGTTTATGAGTATTCCATCATGTGATGTTTTTTAAAGTGATGTCTCATATCCATTGAGTTTATTGACAGGGACGAAGCTGAGAATTTGAGAGGAGAGGGGGAGCTAGAAACAGATGTCGTGGCTTGGAGTTTAACATCATGTGGTGTTTTTAAATGTGTTTCGATAAAAGTTACCCATTATAATTACTTAAGTAAGATATAGCTTAGTAAATTTTCATTGGGGTATAGGTTAAAATTGCCCAAGAATGTTTTTTTATTTTGTTATGTTATAATACTGCCATCATTCATTATGGCTTATGAATATTCCATTATGTGATGTTTTTTTAATGTGATGTCTCATACATAATCATGTCCATTGTCCAGCATTGAGTTCTTGACAGGGACGTAGCCAGAAAATAGAGGGGAGGGGGGGGGTGGGGATAGGAGGAGTTGCAATCTCCACAGTTAACCGGACCCAATGAGATTATCTAATCATATGCTTACGGAACTAATCCCTGCTAAGGGGGAGGGGGGGGGAGGGGGCACTGAACTCTCTTTGCCAAAAAAACTTCAGAACTTTCTACCCAAAAAAGGAACATTTTTTTCTTCAGAATATTGACCAATTCTTCAAAAAATTGAACTAATTGTTCAGAAAATTGACTGAATTGTTCGGAAAATTAACCAAATTTTTCAGAAAACTGGCAATATGAGAAGTTCAGAAGTTCATGCATGCCTTAATTAAACTGCTACAGTTATTTATTCAAACCGTCCAAAGAAGTGTAAATCAGTAAGGGGCGGGGCAGCAACCCCTCCCACTGCTCCTCTAGGCTAAACCTAGTCCATGGTTCTTGATCGATGAATTTCATTTTAATAACATTATGCCATCTAACTAAAATGAGTTAGGTACATCATGCTGAGTGAGTGACTATCTATCAATAGCTTGAGACAGTTGTTTGTATATATGCTGAAGAGTTGGCAAGATATTTTCCCTTTGGAACAGCTTTCAGCATGTCTTCAAATCATAAACAGGCATACGTCACTTAATAACTGTATATAAGCAGTGCTGTAATAAATTGTACATAAATTCCTCGTTCAAAGAAAACATCAAAGTAGTGATTTAACCCTTACTCTACCAGCACTTTTTGAAAATGTGCTTGGGAGGCAGGGTCAAAGATGGGGCACCCAAAATGGTGATAATATTGCTGTGTGGTAGAGTAAGGGTTACGCACACGCTGATTATTGAAGGTCCTCTGTCTTCCGAGCAGCATAGTTGGGCTCTTTCCTCTTCAGTGACCTGTGGGCCTCCCACCAGGACCATGCTGCATATATTTTTGAGTTGGCACACTTGTCGCGGATTGATTAACCCTTACTCTATCAGCACTTTTTTGAAAAGGTGCTGGGAAGGCGGGGTCGAAGATGGGGCACTAAAAACGGCAATAATATTGCCGCGTGGTAGAGTAAGTGTTAAAGTACTTCTAGATCTCACTCTTTCTTCATATATTATCCAATTCCAAACTATCAATGATGACATGAGCAAAAAAGTTTTCAGGCTTGTGTGCAAACAAATATGTAATAGTGACATAAAAAGAAGAATCCCATTAGAAAATTCCCATAAAGTTTTAATAAGCATAACTAATACTTAAGTGGGGCAAAGCTGATTGAATTTTTGTTGTTGTGTCAAAAATTTACACAGAATTTGATTTTATATTACTGCCACCATTTTATATGAACTTGGAAGTATAACATGTGCAGGTTTTTAGTGTCTCTCTCGTTAATGGAGTCAAGTATTTTATCAGAATGTGGATTTTATTTTGATTAAAAAAATATTGCAAGTTGGTTACATGATTTGAAATGCTGAATGAGGGCACTATCATGCTTAATACCAGCCACATAAGATGATACTGTAATCAGAAAGTGTCTTATATAACAAAAAAAAAAGATTTATGAAACTACCTGAATAAACAGTAAAAGCAGCAGAATCTGTTTTCCATCAAAGTAAAAAAAAAAAAAAATAGTTTTAAATCTTTAGAAAAAATCATTCCCATGTTCTTTCACACTAGTTTCCTTCATTAATATTAATTAACAAGGGTGGTAGAATGTTTAAAGTATTGTGGAAGGAGGAGGGAGGGGGGGGGGGGGTAGGCTAATGAGATCAAGGGGTAGACTAATGAGATCAGGTGACATGGGATAAACATATTGGGAGAAGGTAGGACTAATGAGGTCTGGTAACGTGATAAACCAATAATATGTTCACCTGAATTTATCGGAGGGGCTGATGGGTTGGGTAATGAATATGATAACACATGTTTACTTAAAATTATTGGCACTCCCGGCCTCGCCATCTCTGATTTAGGAAAGAGTGTTTTGGGACACACATCTTAAAAACATCATAGTAGTGATTTAACACTTACTCTACCAGCATTTTTTTGAAAACGCGATCAGGAGTCGAGGTCAAAGATGGGGCACCCAAAACGGCGATAATATCGCTGTGCGGTAGAGTAATGGTTAAGCGCAGGCTGATTATTAAAGGTTCCTCTTGTCTTCCGAGCAGCATAGTCGGGCTCGTTCTGCTTTAGTGACCCGAATTTCATTGAATTTCATTGATTTGTATAGTGGGCATGGCTTTAATGGTTTGTAAACAAAAAGGCCAAGTAAACACGATATTTCAAAAACTATGAACTGGATTTACATCATATACACAGATAGCTCATGGTCTGCAGATGTGATCTAATGTTTGTGGTGGTGATTTCATGCATATTAATAAGTGGGTAGGACTTAAAGTGAAAATTTTGAAAAAGTGATAAATGAGCAACTGTATGTCCATTTTGCATCATATTGGGCATGATAATTTTGTTGCTTATTGTGTACATGCTTATGTTATCAACAGATATGCGTGGTGGGAATGGCTACGTGCTAATGATGTAAACACCAGATATGATATATCAGATTTATGTTGTATGTGGTACACAGATGGGTCATAGTCTGTACATATGTTCTAATATCGTGGTAGTGATGTCATGAATATTAATGAGTAGGCGGGGCTTACTGACAAATTCTTGAAATAGAATAAATGAGCAATTGTGTTTGCATCATACTTGCTTTGATGATGTTGTTAATTGTGCAAATGCTAATGTTGTCAACATTTTTATTGATCTTTATCGTTGGTGTGACTTTGGAATAAATATCATGGAACAAATATTTGATGGTATGCAATGACATGACAGTTAATACACATTTTTCAAATCAATCAGCTTATGAAAAAGCATAGGAACCTCACAACCTTTTGGTTCTGGTTATTTGTCGTGATCCTGAAGAGTTGGCCAGGTTTATTTCCTGTGATACAGTTTTCAGCATATTCTTTAAATCGTACAAGCAGTGCAATAATTGTGTAAATGTATAGTTCCCTTGCAATTTGGAAAACTTCAAAGTGTGATTTAAAACACTGTGTAAATATCACTCTGCATTCCTACATTATCCAACTAAAAACCTCCAAATGACTTGTTCAGTCAATGTGAATTTAATAAGTTTTCACTGTTGTTATGGATATGTGATGTATACAAGAATGAAAGGAAAAAATCTAGTAAGATTTTTTCCACAAATGTAAACATTATTACTATTATAGTCAGTTATATGGCTGAATGAATTTTCATTATTGGGTAGCAAGGACAAAACGTTAGTGGAAGAAATGACTCACACACATAAAAATATCTGGGTTACAAAACTCAGAAAATGATTAACTTTACATCCCATTTTTTTTGTACACACATTTTGAAAAAGTAACACAAGGAAATGAGTAAAATTTAGTGATTAATTCAAATCTTTTAATAAAGTTACTCACATTTGTGTATATGATGGTTCATCCATATTTAACCCACTTTCAAGTAAATACACTCACTGTGTGGTGTAGTTGTTTATGTAAGTAAACCAAGAGTGAGTAAACAGGTACAAAAAGAGAAATGAGAACATAGAATGGCCTTCTAGCCTGAATCAGGCTGCAGTATATCTAATCTATTTAGCATACAGACCACTAAATGTATTTTCAGAACATACAACCATTTCATTTGTAGAGTACAGAAATGAATGAAAATGTATTTTGAGACACTCATTTTTCCATTTAAAAAGTTTGGATCTTTATATACTTAAACTCACTGCAATGATGATTGACCCCTCCAACATAGGGGCACTTAACAATGTGTATGGGAAACTTTACATTGAGCCTTCTTTGAGTTCCATATTGTGCCGTTGTGCATGGGCCTGCTATCAGTATAGGCGAGGCCTAACGTTATCGATTAATGTGTAGACCTATAGCCATGAACATTGTCTGCCTTACGTAATTTACGTCTGGAATTGATCCTAAACTTGTTAACACATTTAGTTTTTAATCATTCAATTCTGTTCTCTATACAAATGAAACAATATGTTGTTAAAATACATTTTGTGAACTATATGTTAAATAAATATACTTATACCTGATTCAGGCAAGAACGATATTGTGTGCACGTCGTGAGTGGATAGTTGTCCCGCATGTGCATGTTACTCATACTTGTGTTTCTACTTATTCATATGCCGAGTACATTAATGCGATAAGGAGTTTTAAATACTCACTAGAGGATTATTTTAATCAGCAAAGAACAATCGTAGCTTATTTTGCATCAATCAGTTTTTTACTCACAATGAGCTTAATTTACTTCTCCTCACCTAGTCCCTTCAGGCCTCCTGGCCAATAAGAGTGCATTGCACTCTCTCCACTGGACTCTGTTATTTGCAACTTGTCTGGCTTCTGTCCACGGGCTCCATCCCATCACTTTCCTCTCCTTCTTGACTGTCCTTCTCCAGGTCATTCTAGGATGACCAACTTTCCTTCTCCCCTCTGGTTTCCACATCATACTGTCACACAGTGCTTATAGTGCTCATGTGCATCACATGACCAATCTACCTCCACCTTCTTTTTACTTCAGTGCTAATTTTGTCATGTTTAATGATTCTAAGTATTTCATCATTAGATATTACATATGGCCATCTGATCTTCAAAATTCTCCTGTAGCATTTGAACATAAAAGTATCCAGCTTTTTATTATCTGCTACATTAACTCTCCATGTCTCGCAACCATACAAGAGTACAGACTTAACAAGAGAGTTAAACAGTCGTATTTTTGTATATATTGAGAATATGCTTGAGTTCCATATCTTATTTTCATAAATGCTACTCTTGTTTTAGAGATTCTGTTTTGGATATCTTTCTCGCCACCACCTTGTAAGCTTACTGTTGCACCAAGGTATCTGAACTCGTTTACTTCATTTAATTGTTGGTTATCGATATAAACTTTGTTTGCACATTTGCTGTTAAATTTTATGAGCTCAGTCTTATCTTTATTAATTCTTAGTCCAGTTTGTGCAGCATACTGATTGAGCCTGGTCACTTTGGTTTGCATGTGTTGATATTTAGATGAAAGTAGAGCGATATTATCAGCAAAATCTAAGTCCTCCAGGGTTGACATGAACTTCCATCTAATTCCATTATCATCAGTTGTTTTCCTCATCACCCAGTCTACCACCATCAGAAAAAGGAACCCTGACATTACATCACCTTGCTTTACACCACTTTTGACTTGAAACTGTTCACACGGTGGCAGATTCCACACCACCATCTATAACTGCACATTCACTGTCTTCATATAACGCTTTAATCAAACATATTATTTTTTGTGGAATACCATAGGTTGCCATTATTTTCCAGAGGCTTCTCTGTGCACTGAGTCAAATGCCTTCTCGAAGTCAACAAAAGCGATATATATGGTTGACTGCCATTCAGCCACCTGTTCTAGAATGTTGCTCACGATGAAAACTTGCTCGGTGGTACTCCTTCCTCTTCTAAATCCAGCCTGTTCATTTCTCATCTTACTGTCGACTCTGTTTCTATTTCTGTTGATTAAAACTTTCCAAATACTTTGCTTGGTATGGATGTTAAGGTTATTCCGTGCCAGTTATCGTATACAGTAGTATTGCCTTTCTTACGTTTTTTGTTATCGTCCTTGCTTCAATGATTTTGGTATAACTTCCTTTTCCCATACAATTCTGAACAGCTCTTCAAGCCATAATACTGATGTGCATATATCAGCTTTTAACAACTCTGCAGTTATATTATCCTTGCCTGCAGCTTTGTTATTCTTTAGCTTCATCAATGCCTCTTTCATTTCACTTCTTGTAATATAACTGTTACTGATTTCGTCTATTTCAGGGTCACTTGTTATGTTAGGAACTGGAAAAACAGGATCTGGTCTATTCAGTATCTCCTCGAAATGCTCTTTCCACTTCTCTCCTTTTTCTTTTTCATCTGTTAATAGATTCCCATCCTTGTCTCTTATAGCACTCCCAACCTTGGTCCAAATTGTTTTGGTTATCTTGTAAAGCTTTCTCATTCTGCCATTACTAGCTGCTTCCTCTGCAGATGTAGCATGGTTGACTACCCACTTTCTTTTATCTCTCCTTAAGCTTTTCTTCACATCTTTGTCTTTTTCAGCATACTTAGCTCTCATAATATCTTTAATTCTAATTGACTTGGCATTCTCAATCTTAACCTTTAGCTGTTTTCTCTCCTCAACAAATTTCCGACTTTCTCTGCTGATCCATGGCTTTTGGTCCTTCTTTTTGTACCCAAGGGCCTTTTTAGCAACCCCATTGTATACCTCTTCAAATGTCTGCCACTTACTCTCAACTTCTTCGATGTTATCAGGTACTTCAGTCTCACCACAACAGTCTTCTAAAACTTCATATCTATTTCGTAGTTCAACCGAAAAAATTTCTCTGATTGCTGGTTGCTGTAACTTGATGGTATCATACTTGGGTCGACATGTCTTTGTTATCGGTTTTCCTTTCAGTTTCAATCAGATCCTGGTCCATATCAAGTGGTGATCACTTGAAATTAATTAATTAACTTATTTTAACTTAATGTACTACGATTTGCATTTAGTTACCAAATTAATAATTAAAGAAATGAAACTAGAAATAGATTAACCCAGATATTCCAATATTTTTAAGGAAACTCACAGTTGAGTGAAGAAGTTAGTATATCATCTAAATGAATTTATTTTCTTTTGTGAATGAGCGCAGTATTTATATTTTTTGTAAACATGTGAAAACTTACCTTTTAGAGTTGCCTTTTATTAGATCATCAGGATTGTGTATTTGTATATATATATATATATATATATATATATATATATATATATATATATATATATATATATATATATATATATATATATATATATATATATGTATGTATATATATATATATATATATATATATATATATATATATATATATATATATATATATATATATATATATATATATATATATATATATATATATATATATATATTGATAAAGTCCATTTTTAGCTTCAATGAATTTGAATTTTTGTACATATATTGCCTATTTACTATTTTAAAAAGTTTTAACTTTTATAAACCTTTTTATATCTGTATTTCTAACAATTAATTTATTGTTTTTTTTCTTTGACTTGTATGTTTTTATTATAAAGCACCTTAGAGCAATTTTATATTGGATAAGGCGCTATATAAATTCTGTAAAATATAATAATAATGACTTTACCTACAAAATTCTGTGTGTGCAGTCTTGTGTGTGTAACATGTGATGTTTTTCATTGTATTTCATTTAGTTTTAGTCAATTTCTGTCAAAGCATGTATTTCATTTTAATAATGACATCTCATATAAAATACTTGGTGGTATGAGTTCTAAGTGAGTGACGTCCATCAATGGCTTTATACTGAATGGTGGCATTATACTTGATATAATCCACTTAAAACAGCTTTTATTTTTAAAATGGATTTCTATTGTCAAAATGGACTGGAGTAAAGCCTTCACATTACCATTTTACTCTTTTTTTGTTACTTTATAAACTATGTACCAGAATAGCAAACAAGAATTTTGTTAGCTATTCTGGTACAGAGTTTTGTAAGTACCGAACAAGGAGTATAATGGTACTTTGAAGGCTTTATTCCAGTCCATTTTGACAAAAGAAACCCACTTTGAAAATAGAAGCTGTTTTAAGATGAGACTGTGATAATAGAGAAAGTTTTCTTTCATCCAGTCCTATTCTTTATATAAACATGAATTTTATTTTGACAAAGAATATAATATAACAAGTTGGTTAAATGATCAGACATGCTGAAAAAATGCATCATTCTTGGTACTATCCACATAAGATGGTACTGTAGTAGGAAAATGTTTCATTTAATCCAGTCCAATTCATTTATAAAAATATAAATTTTATTAAGTCAAAGAATATAATAGCAAGTTGGTGGAATAATTAGCAGTGTTGAATGAGGGCATTATCCCTATAAGATGATACTGTCTGTTTCTTTGATCCAGTCAAATTCTTTATCAAAACACGAATTTTTTATTGATAAAGAATATAACGAGGTGATTAGGGCACCATGGTTGCTACTATCCACATACGATTATACTGTAATGAGAGAATGTTTCAGTAAATCCAGTTGAATTCTTTATAAAACGTGCATTTTGTTTTGATAAAGAATATAACAAGTTACTTAAAGGATTAATTCAGTGGTCAAGCATGAAAGAGGACTTCAAAAGAAACAAAATGGTGAAAAAAGTATTATTAGTTTAGTGGTCAAGCATGTACATCTTATATGAAAGAGGACTTCAAGAGAAACAATATTGTAAAAAAAGCATTGGAAAATCTTATTCCATTAAGGAGATATTCATGTTTAAAGTTTGGTATCATTTGTGTAGAAACAACAGAAATCAGACTAGTTGATGTGATGTCACAGCCTCAGATTCCTCAAAATCTTAATGTATTTTAAAGAAAGTTTATTGAATTTTTTCACTATTTCAATTATTTTCCCTCAAACTTTCTTCAGGTGGTATATTATAAATACCCTTCCTATATTCAGTTCTACTACTTTTTTGACATATCCCATGGTTTTTAAGCCACAAAGTTGCAGGACAAAATATGATAGAATACATAAAGACTTTGAGGAACCTGAGGCTATGACATCACAACTAGTCTGATTTCAGTCGTTTCTACACAAATTCTAGCAAAGTTTAAACTTAAATATATCCTTAGCGGAATAAGATTTGTGAATGCTTTCTTCACCATTTTGTTTTTTGTTTCTTTTGAAGTCCTCTTTCATATAAGATAAAAATGCTTGACCACTGAACTAATCCTTTAAATAACTTGAAGTGATGAATGAGGGCTGATCATGCTTGCTAACATCCACATATGATGATCGATACTGTAAGTAACAAATGTTTCATTTGGTCCAGTTAAATTCTTTATCAAAACATGAATTTCATTTCCAAAAGAATATACTTAATTGAATGATATTAGTGCTGAGTAAGGGGATGCTACCATCTACACAAAAAGGTACTCAGTAATTAGAGAATGTTTCATCTAATTGAGTCAAATTCTTTATTAAACCATTCATTTCACTTTGATAAAGAGTGTAACAAGTTGGTTGGATTACTTGAAGTGCTGAACAAAGTTTTCATGCTAATATTGCTACCAGTCTCGCACAATGATACTGATATTTATTAACATAAAATTGAAAAAAAGTTATAAAATCATTGGAAATTGTCCTGAATATTTGTGCTAAATTTCAAGCCTTTTCTCCTACAAAACATATTCTACATAACAAGCTACAATCTTGGACAAAACTCTTGGAACACTTTACAGAAATGAGAACTACATCTGCTAGTGGTATGTTTCTTTACTATATTTTCCGAATAATTGTGACTCCCTGCCCCCTCTCCCTATTCAATGTTGGACTTACAACTGTTTTAATGTCATTTCAGGAAAAAATAACAAACAAATCCTCAACATTGAATGGGAAGGGGGATGGGTAAGATAGTGGGGTAAGGGTGGAGGATACTGGCGACGTCAAATAAATTATAAGAAATATTAATTAAAACTGAAAGAATAGGGAAACACTCGAAAACATTTGCAGTGTTTATGGTTTCTAAATGTGAAACTATTTACAATAGAAAAGTAGGTTCATATAAAGCATCACTCATGTTCACCACAGTGTTTCAACAAGTTTTGTCCAAGATTGTAGCTTATATAGAGAATCTGCTCAAGTGCTCCTCTTGAAGTTGTTGTGCTCCTCTTTAACGAAAGCGGTCCTACTGCGGGCCTAACAGCCGGTCAATCTTTTAATGTTTTCTAATCTTTAGGAACTTACAGATATTAAGCTGTAAGGCATCTTCAAAGCAGGCTCTGTCTTCAGTAGATGGCTCTTCACTGGAAATCTTTACTGTTGAGATTGCTGTAAAGCTGTGTATTGGATGTTACATATTCAGCGACAGCCATTAATGTTTTGTTCACCGTTTTGTTCTTATCAAAGTTTATCAAAATAACCAACTCAAAATACCCAAACTCAAAATACCCAAACTCACAGCATAAGTGGATTTTTTGCACTGAACATGGAGGGGAAAAAAACAAAAACATAATGACCATAGAAGAGGTATAAATATTGAGAAAAAAGTGTGGGGCGTATGTGCAAATGTCCATCTTGTCCCCCCCCCCCATCCCCCTCCCTCCTCCAAATTCCACCTATGTATGTCTTTCATAGGTTCCTAGAATGATTGAGTACTTCTTGATTGGAAAAGTGGGGGGGGGGAGGTATGTGCAAATGCCCCTCTTGCACCCCCAAATCCCACCTATGCCTTTCATAGGTTTCTAGAATGATTGAGTACTTCCTGATTGCAAGAGTTGGGGGGGGGGAGGTATGTGCAAATGCCCCTATTGCACCCCCATATCCCACCTATGCCTTTCATAGGTTTCTAGAATGATTGAGTACTTCCTGATTGCAAGAGTTGGGGAGGTATGTGCAAATGCCCCTATTGCACCCCCATATCCCACCTATGTATGTCTTTCATAGGTTCCTAGAGTAATTTAGTACTTCTTGATCACAACAGTAAATGGAAGTCTTGTCTGAATTGAATATTAAAATATCCTCTTTGACATAATTTATTCTTTGCTTTTAAGTTATCTGTTATTCTTACTTCAAGTTCATGGTTTCAGCCTTGTATGGTTTTTCAAACCTATAGTCAGCAGGTGAACATGGACTTATTTTACCATTCTTCTATCAAAAGGAAATGGCATCAACAGCCTACTATTGATAACTCGCACAAACAAACACACATCATTATTCGATGATCATGCTCCTGTAAATGCCAATGGATATCCAGAGATCAGCATTTGGTTCATTTTGATGAATGTATATTTTCACCCCAATCCATCTCTTGGATAATTTCCTACCTCTTTTCTCTGTGTGAAATAATATAGATGAAGTCGGGAATCTGTTTCTGGGCACACATGATAATTATGATCAGAATAAGAAATGTAATCACAATTACAGCAGCGACCGCTGTTATGATCACTAAATTCAAATCTGCTGATGTCATGGCACTGGAGCTGATGGTTGTCTTCTCTGTTATTGTAGCGATAGTTGATGATGGTACACATATATCTATTTTATCACCACAAGATTATCTTCAAGTCTTGTGCAATATGCAGTAGTATCCATGGATGTACTACATACAGGAATATCCAAGGTTCGAAACTGCAGAAAATAAGTGGGATAATTTGTCATGTTGCTCAGAAGTGGGAAAATGTCTCTACTGACAATTGCTTTACTAGTCCATGCTGCTGCATCCCCTATGTAGCAATAGTATATGGTGTAATTTTTCCAAGCTCTTCGATGGTATGAACTTTGAACTCTAGCTGTGCAGCTTCAGAGTTTATGGTAAACAGTAAAGTTACAGTCAGGATTAAAAATGTAATAGCCATATTGTCCCCTTTATCTCCTCAATTAATTGATAAATATAAAATTGTTGTACAAGTTTACTTTTCTTTAACCGTTCCATAACGATATCTTAGTTTGTTAAATTAATCACTCGCAACAATTGGTCTATTAAACTAGAAGGCAAGTACAAAAGGTATGAAGCACTCATTAAGTTTCTCTTTAATGTTACTGACAGAAAAATTGTTGCCCAACTTCTTTAACAAATTAAGAAATGTAAATTTCTTCAATGTACACTTTCCTTTTGTAAGTCTAGCTGCTACTATTGCATCATATACCAAACACCTCTCCTTTTATCACACAAACTTGATAATGAAGCTCAATATACAATGTATAGTACACAAGAATCCACCAGTTAAAAAGATTCAAAAGTTTTTTCGCACCAATGTTTTAATGATAATATTGTAAGAATTATTAATAGAAACTTCAAATAGGTTTGAAACTTAATTGCCTAGGTTCGTTACAGCTTCACAGGTCATTATTTGTAATTGTTTACAATTTGCCATACAGCTGAATTGTTACCTTGGTTAACAGAATTGCTTGATTTGCCTCGTAATAATAAGGGGTGACATTTTTCTTTTCTTAGTTTGCCCTTTTGCACTTAAAATTTTATCTTAATTTACAATACCTAAGCTCCAGTGACTCCAATGTAATGTTTGACACGTTATTTGCCAGCAAATTATGTTTGAGAATCTGTAGTTACGCATTAATAATTTGTATAGTGTACCCCTTAAATATATATGTGCTTGCCCTAAACAGCTAAATGAAAGAAGGCAAACCATTACACAATAGTAGATAATTATTTCCACCTAATGTAGGTGGGGCAGAAGAGGTAAAGTTCATCAATTTCTGATCAAGTTTAAGAGGTAGAACAAAATGTTTTATAAGGCCTGTGGATGTGGCAACAAATGTTTTGATTGATTAATAAAAGCCATTGTATTGACTTCTACTTTCTTCTGCACTGTTTCCAATTTGGAAGTACAGACAGGTAAATGTAGGGGCATAGGAAGGGTCACCTTTCGGGAGGGAAGGGGGGGGGGAGGAGGCAAAACCAAAAAAATTCCCAGTTATACAAGCGAAATTGCACTGGTAAATTAGTTTTCCACATTGATGCTAGTTTGGGAAATCCGACTCAATTTACTTCATTTTCTGGAAATGTTCTTTAAGTTTTGGGAAATGTCCTAAATTTTGGGGAAATTGCCTTTATTTTCAGAAAGTTGTCTTTAATGTTAGGGCAATTTTCTTTCAAATTTGGGAAACTTTGCTAAATTTAACCAACATTTCTATCAATTTTATCAATTTTTGTTCAATATTATTTAAATAATTTTCCAGTTTTACCTCCCAACTAGGAAACTAAGAAAGCATGCAACCAGGAAGGTGAAATGTCCTGGCAGTTTCCCCCTGTCCCGACTATCTAGACCTCTAGAATGCACCACTGCCATTCTGTGGCATAAGACTTTTGGAGGGGGACATCTGATTCCAAGTTCCTCCTCCTCCCCTTTAAGAGAAAAGTTAGAAATTATGAGCAAAAAGTTAGCCTACTTCAGAAATTTTGAGAACAATTTTGGGATATTTTAAGAAGAATGTCAGTTTTTAAGCAAATTTATACTTTAGAAGTTTTGAGGAAAAGGTTGGATATATTGAGCAAAAGTTTAAGAAATTTTGAGGGAAATGTAGGATATATTGAGCAAAAACGTGGACATATCGTGGTAAAAGTCAGATATTTTGAGGAAATACTCAGAAATTTGGTAACTCTAGACCTAATTTAGAAATTTGGTTTTCGTAAATTTTGTTATCCTTTTCCCAAGATGGCTGGTATAACTGAACTCCTATACTTATAAGACCAATTGCTTTCATCAGGATTACCAAAAAACATACAGATTTTCTATTCTTGACCATTATACCTATCCTCTCTCCTTCTTTCTACCCTCCCTGCTCCTCTATCAAATTAATATTTGTCTATTCCTCTCTATTCTAGCACAATTAATTTTAATACCCTCCTGGCACATGTGACTCTTGACTGTTCGGTACCGTTAATCCTCAACAAACAAACAACATCAATTTTTCAAATTAGAATCTGTACATATTTTGCCAATTGTGGGAAATTTACAGCCAGGGGCAATTTTTCCCCCTGCCCCTCTTTAGCTACACTACTGCTACCACTTACAAATGCAGGCATATGTACGTGTAGTCCGTGACCAACCTTCTTGGCTTTTGTAGCATACACACATGGTGCAGCATTTTGTTTTTTTTTTTTTTCCGCTAATCACAAGCAATTAAGGTAAATATAGCACATGATTATTGCTTTATCTACAAACAAGATGGTGCTGAGCTAATAGGCTAATCTTCTATTCAAATGGTCCCAAAAATTGCTGTCCATAGAGAATTTGTATTAACAAAGAAACGTATGAGATCAGACTGCCCCACTGATATTATCATGAATGATTATAATCATTCCCTAATTTACCAGTTGGGCAGCAGAAAATATGAAACAGGGCAGTGAGCATTAACCAAGTAGGTAAAATTCTTTCATGGGGGAAGTCTGCCCCCAGTTCCTACGCCTCTGGGCATATGCAGTTAATGCAAAAGGCTTTCATATGAATGACAATTAATTACCCATTCCCTGTGATGATTCTTACATTGTGTCCAGGGCCGTAGCTAGCACACAAAATTTATAGGGGGAAAAATATAAGAAACATGGGCATGGTGGATCTGGGAGGGTGGAGGGGTAGCAAAATGCCTTCTGTTCCCATGTCATGCACATACATTACGTGTAGAAATTCACAATCGGCAAAAAAATTGGGGGAAATTCCCCCTCCCCCCCCCACTAGCTATGACCCTGTTTGTGTCTAAACTGAGGAATCCTGTTTTTAAAATGCTTAAAGTTCATGGCCTTCTTTCACCTTGAGTAAAGTCAGGTGGAAGGAATGGGGCAGGATGGAAAGTTGCTCCAAACAGGGGAAAAAGCACAAGAAACATGTCCGTCACATAGAATAATTTTCTTGTTGTTGCCCCAAAAGAAAACTTTTTAAGACCTCCTCCTCCCCCCCCCCCTCTGCTCCTCCACACCTGCACATCAGAGCTCTGTGTACCTCATTTAGCTTAGAGAGTAACACTCACATTGAATGTTGGCCATTGCTATGCTGTATAAAGAAAGGTAATAATCGGGACCCACAGTGGTTGCTTTCCTCATATCTGTGTAAATTGATAAGCCCCATGCAGGATGGAAGGATTTTATTGTTTTCCATATTTCAATTTCCCAAAGAAAGGTGGCCCAAACTTAATTATCTCTGGGTTGGAGCTAAATTGATAGCTAAATGTATCCACTGGTCCCCCTGTTAACAGCGCCCACAGTGGCACCATCTATACATTCAGCCCTTCCACAGATCCAAAAATTAATTCTCCTGCCATCACTGTCACTGCAGGATAAGGTGGCTTAATTTCCAGTGTTCAAAATGCTAAATTGCTAAAACTGCTAATAATGTGGATTTAAGTTTTAAGAGCTTTCCTTCCATCACTGTATCACTTGTATTAGACTCACTGTTGAATCTGAGTCACCTTGTCAGCTTCTACAGCTAGGACCAGGTCGTCAACTCTATTTAATAGAGTCAAAAGCACCCATGCGATTGTGTAGCAGCTTCAGTATTTAATATGCATTATTGTGTGGCAAATACTGTACATGTACATCAACAAAATAAAATCTGCAAAGCAGGAAAGTCATTTGGATATTTATTTCCTTCTAACGTCAGTATGCAACAGAAATAGTTTTATTGCCAGCAATGTACACATTACTCATTTTCATAGTTTCATTCATTGAACTAATTTGCATTGTACACAGTTATTTACACTTGCAGAGATCAAATAGTTAAAAGATTAGTTCAGGACTTCAAAAGAAACAAAATGGTGAAGAAAGCATTCAAAAATCTTATTCCGTTAGGGTGATATTTGGGTTTAAATTTTGGTATCATTTGTGCAGAAACGACTGAAATCAGACTAGTTGTGATGTCATAGCCTCAGATTCCTCAAAATCTTTATGTATTCTATCATATTTTGTCCTGCGATTTTGTGGCTTAAAAACCATGGGATATGTCAAAAAAGTAGTAAAATTGAACCTAGGAAGGGTATATATAATATACCACCTGAAGAAAGTTTGAGGGAAAATAATTCAAAGAGTAAAAATTAAATAAACTTTCTTTAAAATACATAAAGACTTTGAGGTATCTGAGGCTCTGACATCACAACTAGTCTGATTTCAGTCGTTTCTACAGAAATTATACCAAAATTGAAACTGAAATATCTCCATAACGGAATAAGATTTTTGAATGCTTTCTTTACCATGTTGTTTTTTTGAAGTCTCTTTCATATAAGATAAACTTGCTTGATCCCTGAACTAATCTCTAAAGGTAGATGGGCAAGTGGATATTTCATATTCACCAAAAGAGCATTATATTTTGAGCAAAATATAGTCTTTAAATTACGACAATATCTCATATGTTTTTCCATTTTTATGACTGATCAAAGTTTGAAGAACTTTGAATGAATTACAAAGTTGTGATGTGTGAAAGAGAAGATGGCTCAAATTCTTTTACCCATTTCTTCAAATTTCTGTCCTAAATTTCAGTCTCAGAAAATCATCAGATTTTTTTCTCCTGCTAAATCTATGTGATGGGAATTCAAAATTTCTAGTCATATTAAACTGCTCCCATTCACAGAAGGCACCAATTACTGTACAATAAAATAGTGATATGATTGTACTCTAAAATATTAAATAATATCAAATGGTCCATTTGTAACTGATTTTCAAAGTCCATAGCATATTTTCATGGTCCATAGCATATTTTTATGGTCCATAGCATATTTTCATGGTCCATAGCATATTTTCATGGTCCATAGCATATTTTCATGGTCCATAGCATATTTTCATGGTCCATAGGTTATTTTCTTCCAATTAAGCTCAAGTTATTGCTACAGTGCCTGTCCGTAGATCAGTTTCTTAAAAGTATAGAAAATTGACTCCCCAGCTGTTGGTATCAGAAAAAAAAGGCTTATTTTTTTACATGTTAAATTAAATTACAACATTAATTTATAATTACACATCATTATTGCTTATCATAGATTAATAGAGCAATAATATAAAATGCTAGTCGACAATAATTGTATTTGGCACATGCCAGGGATAGATAGCACACTTATTTCCAGTGTGGTCCCAATGATGAATTTGCCAGGATGGAAAGTGGATGAACACCGGTTAACACCCTGCTCTTTACGAGAAGTGTTCAGAGAACCTGGCAGGGGGTGAAACTTGTACCATCTGGATTAATTGCTTAACGTCCCCTTTGATGGACAATGAGCGCCACCCAACCATTGGCCACTTTTCTTTCCAATGGTCAGATGGGGAGAAGATGTATCATTCAGAAGACAGATCTGCGCTTGATGTCAGCATATATCATTCTGCATATCTGTGGGAAAATCGCTGGTCGACATTGGACTCGAACCTGGGGCTCCAGCCGGCCGGTTAGCCATCAGCATGTCAGTCGTACTGAGCTACCTGCCTCCCCTTAATTAGATTTGATTTTAAATCAAAACTAAAAATCATGTGGTGAAGTGAATGTCCAAATAGTGTGGAGGTCCAACTGCATCTTGGCTGTCATCATCAAAGGGATAAGGTTATTCCTGAAAAAAAGTGTGGGGGTCTATACCCCTCCATTAAAATATGCAGAGTTAATCCATCCAAGTCATTAGGCCAATAGAGCCAATGCTTATCCCCCCGTCTCCTGGGCGCAAGCAGATGAGAGCACATGACTCCCCCTGGACAGGACGCCAGTCCATCGCAGGTTAACTCCCCAGCAGTGCTGGTACCTATTTTATAGCTGCAGCTGGAGCAAGCTGAATGAAGTGTCTTGCTGAAGGACACAATACAGTGTCCTTGCTGAGATTCAATCAATCACAGTACCATTTGAGTACGGGACCGATGCCCTAATTTCACTAGGCTACTGCACTTTCTAAGATATGATATATTCAGCTAAAATTTCCCACAAAAAGCTGTACAAAATACTTGAAATTTCTCCTGGATTATTTAAAATGCAATAATAATGTAAACAAATAGGAAAACATGCACACAGGAGAATAAGAAAAAAAAAAAAATTGAAAAACTTTATAAAACACAAAAGGCTATATGAATGCTGAAAGTTGCAGAGCTCTAGATTGACCTCATTTATGAATTTCCTCAGGACTTTTAACAGCTCAATCAGTTTAAAAAAATTTGAGTGGAAAGCTATGTTGGGAAGAGAATGAAATGCTGTTTACAGTCAATTTCCCAAACTTGAGTTAATGAGGTGTTTGACATCATCCTCTTATTTAGAAGCCTAGCCCACTTGATACTTTTTGGACGAGTGGCGATTACGTTCTGGAATAGCTATTTGAACTTCTTAATTCCAGTCCGTCTTGTATAGCGTTAAAAACTGAGGCGTGATAGATTTGTTATTGTTTTATCCTGAGAATGATATCAACTTTTATTATATCTTTTGTTGTTGTTTTTTTGTCAATTTTGTCAAAAAGGAATGATATTGATTTGTTTAGACACAAAACATAGGTCAAAACTTACCATGCTCCTGACTTTGCCATTTTTTGAGATTTTAGTTTGGTTTATTATGCAACTTTAAAAGATTTCCCACGTATTGATGCCAAATGCAGTTTGTATGAACAATGTTAACGGGATAAAGCAGATCAAACATGTCGAATGAGAGCATGCATCCTCGATTTGTTTCTGTTTTTCATCATTTCCAGTGAGTGTAGTGTGGACCTAGTGTTCATTGACAAGATTGAACAGAATTTCAATTCTGTATGGTATGGTAATCAAAATGCTAAAATATTTATTTTCAGAAAAGTCTTACGTTAACATTACAAATAAGATCTAACTTTTAAGTACTTGGCAAGCTAGGCTTATTTCAAGAGGTCCATTCAAACTGACCAGGATGAAGTACTTTTCTTCATTTCTGTAACGTGCATTGGCATTTACATTAAGAGTTTGGCACATAATACGCATGAACCTTTGCACTCAGAACATATTAGAAATTGACACTTTGCAACGCTCACTGGCTTAATGTTACATTCGGGGGAAAAGGGTAGGCTTAACGTTAGGACTTAATATTTTTTTGAGCAACAAAATGGGGGTACAGTATAAGAATATATATTAGTACTTATGGAGTGAAGCAATTGTGGGCATAGTAACTGTATTATTACTTAACAGTATAAACACAGCTCACGCTTTGCGACATGCAGCGCATAGTCCACAATCTGATGATTTGCATAGAAGTTTTCGCGGTGATGTTAATCAGCTAGGTGACACGCTTTAACCAATAGCATTTCCAGGGAGTTTGTTGGCCTAATTTCTAATCAAAATAGCTCTGCATTTGCCGAGCTTCTGACCGTTTGGCCAAACTATCTGTTCAAACTTTCTTACGAAAGATGTGGGTATTGAAGGAAATTTTTCCTCACATAGTCACATAGTCAAAAATCAGGTTGTATAAAGTGTTTTATGACATAACAAGGGAGAATTTTAAGGCGTATGATTTTCCGTTTTGTGTCGTTCTTTTTGTCCTTAAATTTCATTTTTTGAACAATATTTAGTTTTTCAAGCAAATCCCTTTCACTAAAAGTTTTGTGAAAATGATGGAATTTCATCGGAGCTTTAACTATGAATCATCATTGGCAAATGGCATGAATTAACTAATTACATATTCATCAATCCGACTGGGCAGAATGTGTAAGAAACGACTTTTTAGAGTTTGGAGATTTTTGTCAAAAGGAATATTTACCAAAATATGTAATTTGTAGAGAAGGCTGTACCAAAAATTGCAGTATAAAAGTAAACCTTTTGCCCATTTGTACTAATTAGGAGCCCCACAAATCCTCCATAAATGTATATAAGGTAAACCTTGTCAGTACTGCTTACAAGGGAGGGGGTTAAGAGGTGCATTAGTTCTGGGCCGGGGTTCCTAGGTGTTTCCCCTATTACCATGGTCTCCTAAGGGCCCAGCGAAAGCGCACCCAGGGTCCTAGGGATCCAGGTTTGTATAAGGCTCTGTAAAAACTGCCAACCATTTGACAGTCTGTGTAATCAACTTTGCTTTCAGGACTGTGTTCCAAGATACTCCAAGGCCCACATTGACTCTCGGTGGCCCTGCTTCTTGTGCACTTATGGTGGTATGCAAGAAGTACTGTCTGTGCCAATATGTCTCACCAGTATTACATCCCCTTTTTCTGTACTTTTCATTGAAATAATTCAAGAAATTTTATTCAATGTTAGTAAATAACACATTGGCATATTTGACTCTGACTGTCACAGTGCCATTAAACCTCAACAAACAAAAAAATAACAACTTGGCTAATTGCGAAACATCTCCCTCAAATTCATGATTCACTCTGAGAAATTTTCACCAACCCAAGCATCAACACCGTTAGTGTATGCAAGCATCTTTTCTGGAGTTCCGACGTGTCTTCCATTTGAGAGAGATGCATCCTCAATTGGATCCGCAACAGAATTCTCACGGCTTACTCTGGAACGAGGTCTTGGTATTGGTTTCTCCGTAGGTTCCCAGTGTTCTTTCACTTTGTCGTCTGCCTCTGAATTATCCTTCTTCTTTTTAGATGGTTTATTGACCGTAGCGTAGGTTACGCTACCCTGGTTATCATTCTGTGAGACAGGAACAGTGAGGTATGTTTTTTGGTCTACAAGCTGATGTGAATTTTTCTCCTCTGTAGAATATGTAATATTTGATTTGGACTCAAGATGGCGTTTTTTTTTACATATACAGAAGAGCAAAATTACTGTGGCAATAATAATGATGATGAAGATTGCAGATGCAACAAATATAATTGTGAGTGGGAATGGCATGCTTGGTGATGTTGCTGGTGTTGTTGGCATTACCATTGAATTTGTAGTTGATGGTGATGGTACAATAGTTGTTGGTGGTACAATAGTTGTTGGTGGTACAATAGTTGTTGGTGGTACAATAGTTGTTGGTGGTACAATAGTTGTTGGTGGTACAATAGTTGTTGGTGGTACAGTAGTTGTTGGTGGTACAGTAGTTGTTGGTGGTACAGTAATTGCTGGTGGTATACATATGTCAATTTTGTCACTTGTTAGATTTGCTACTTTGTCGACACATTGTGCATAGGTGTCAGTCATGTCACTACACACTGGAAAGTTTGACGATAAGAAGCTCAAAAAATATGTTGGGTATTTATCAGATGCTGTAAAATTCAGATATGGAATGAGATCATTTCCAGCAATAGCTTCACTTGAAGTTTGTGTAGCATCACCAAGATTGCAGTAGTAAAAGGTGTAATTGTTTCCAAGTTCATCAACAATGCTATCAACAAACACTAGCTTTTCACCTCTTGTATTTGAAACCATTAAAATCAGCAGCATGATTTCTGAAAACACTATCATCGAGTTTGAAATGAAACCCATTTTAGCAGCATTATGATGCATTTCCAGGTATGCAAGGAAGGAGATTAAGATGTACAAGGAGGTGAGAATGAATGAAAATTTCTTCAGTTGCACTATGAAACTCTTTTTTTTTCAACTCTTGAAGTTGTAAAACATTGGGCTACAGTATGCATGAAATAATACAATTTTATGGTCACTGTGGCAATTGTTATATTGCGTTGTCAGAAAGAATGAGAGAAAATTAAACTTCTAGTTGCTCTTGATGCAAATCTTTCCCTCCACTGAGAAAAAATGTACTTTGAATATAAATATAAATTTCCGATTGGTATTGGTTTGAAAATTTGTATTCTAAAACAGCTTCTGTATTATACTCAACTGTTAAATGTTGTTTGTTTTTGGTAAATCCTGATCATATATGCTTCAGAAAAATATTTCAAGCACACTTTTGCATGCCCATGTAGAAAATATTCACAAAAGTAGGCAAAGAAGTTGAAAATCTCTGTTGTACAAATATTCTTATCATTAGAAATCTTCAACAGTTGATTTTCTTCATAAAAAACTTCCTTAGTTCCTCATCAAAAGATTTGTTTGTAACTTCATTAGTTCTGTAGAGTAGGATCCATGTCAATTGTCTCTTCAAGAATTAATTGCAGTATTTCAAGATCACATTTGACTTACTAGAAGTTTCTGATGAATATCTGGTGTTTATGCATTCGTCTGTACATCACAAAGTCTTTTTCTCTTTGCAGGCAGTTAAAAGTTTGCTAAATAAAAAATGCTCACAATATATGGCAGATATCGAAAAAATAACAATGTAAAACTGCCAGAATAAAAGAGCAAATATTTGACTATAGCTTTTCAATATGCCCTCGTTACACATGAACTCTTTTTTACAAAAGTGTATGGTGTTTTGCATTTATGGTTTCCTGTTGGTTTTATGCAGTTAGATTTAGTGTGAAATGGGGATAGCTAAAAGTATTCCCTTTTTGGTAATAATGATCATTGACTTATAATTAAAAAATCAAAAGGAAGGAGTTGCAGGTGGCCACACTGAAAGCTGCAAAGAGTTCGGCCGTCGGCCGTCGGAAGAGTTCCGACCGTTGGAAGAGTTCGACGGTTCCGAAGTTCCGACCGTCGGAACAGTTCCGCCGCCGAACAGTTCCGACGGCCGAACGGTTCCCTGGCCGGAAGTTCCGACGGAACGGTTCCGTCGAACGGTTCCGACCGCCGGAACAGCCGGAACGGTTCCGACTGGGAACGGATTCCGAAACGGTTCCGAGCCGAACGGTTCGACCCGTCGAACGGTTCCGACCGCCGGAACGGTTCCGAACGTGCTGAAGTTCCGACCGCCGGAACAGTTCCGACCGCCGGAACAGTTCCGACCGCCGGAACAGTTCCGACCGCCGGAACAGTTCCGACCGCCGAACAGTTTCGACCGCCGAACAGTTCCGACGTCGAACGGTTCCGACCCGAACAGTTCCGACCGCCGAACAGTTCCGACCGGCCGGAACAGTTCCGACGCCGGAACGTTCGACCGGAACAGTTCCGACCGCCGAACAGTTCCGACGCCGAACCGCCGAACCGCCGAAGTTCCGCCGGAACAGTTCCGACCCGAACGCCGAAGTTCCGAGTTCCGACCCGCCGAACGGGTTCCGTTCCGGCCGGAACAGTCCGACCGGCCGGAACGGTTCCACCGGGCCGAACCGTTCGACTGGCCGAACCGTTCCGACCCGGAACAGTTCCGGACTGCCGGAACGGTTCGACTGGCCGAACAGTTCCGCCGGAACGGTTCCGACCGCCGGGAACAGTTCCGACCGCCGGAACGGTTCCGGTTGAACGTTCCGACCGGCCGTTCCAAACAGTTCCGCCGGAAGAGCGAAGTCACCGGCCGAACGGTTCCGACGCCGATCGGCACGGTCGGAACAGTTCAGACCGCCGGAACAGTTCAAACCGTCGGACCAGTTCAAACCGCCTGACCAGTTTAAACGGCCGGAAGAGCAGTCAAACCGTCAGAAGAGCAGTCAAATGGCCGAACAGTTCAAACCGTCTGAACAGTTCAAACCGTCCGAACAGTTCAAACCGTCCGAACAGCTGAAACCGTTGGAACAGACCAAACCGTCGGAACAGTTCAAACCGTCGGAACAGTTCAAACCGTCGGAACAGTTCAAACCGTCGGAACAGTTCAAACCGTCGGAACAGTTCAAAGCGTCCGAACAGTTCAAACAGTCCGAAGAGTTCAAACCGTCCGAACAGTTTAAACCGTCCGAACAGTTCAATCCGTCCGAACAGTTCAAACCGTCCGAACAGTTCAAACCGTCCGAACAGTTCAAACCGTCCGAACAGTTCAAACCGTCGGAACAGTTCAAACCGGCGGAACAGTTCAAACCGTCGGAACATTTCAAACCGTCGGAACAGTTCAAACCGTCGGAACAGTTCAAACCGTCGGAACAGTTCAAACCGTCGGAACAGTTCAAACCGTCGGAACAGTTCAAACCGTCGGAACAGTTCAAGTTCAGCGTCACAAAGAGACAAATAGTTAGTGTAAATGTTAAGAAGCTAATTCCATTGAGCCATTAGGCTCATAGAGCCAGTGCTTATCCCCTGTTTCCATGGTGCAAGCGGATGAAAGTACATGACTCCCCTGCATGGGACGCCAGTCCATCGCAGATTAACTCCCCAGCAGTGCCGGTACTCATTTTCACAGCTGAGTGGACTGAAGGACGTAGAGTAAAGTGTCTTGCTCAAGGACACAATGCAGCGCTCACGACGGGATCTCGAACCCGGTACCTTTCGAATACGAGCTTGACTCCTTAACCACTGAGCCACTGCATCTCTTAGTGTAATTGTGATTCTTGATAATTGCTTTTGTCGATTTTGAACTCCCCACCTCACCCCCTTTTTAACGTTGGATTTTCTGTGATTTAGCTTGTATAATTTGAAATAACAAACATTAGAAATGGTCAACAATAAATGAGAGGGGGGGGAGGGGTGGAGTGGGAGAGGAAATTATGCAAAAGTGCCATTAAGAATATCAAAGTTTGTTCATTAAAAGCAGTACACATTTTTACTTAGTGCTCCAACAGGTTTTGTCCAAGATTTTAGGTTAATGAATTTGTGGAGACAAATTAAACTACATTGTTGATATCTGAAATAGAAGAAGAGAAAATAGCCATGTCACAGCCTTTTGAAATTCCAGGCATCAGTATGCAAATTCATGTTATTTTGTGATGTAGGCCTATGACTAGATGGGACAACTTTCATGGATGCATCTTTTGATTTTATTGTTATACAGTTTGTAAATTAAATCTTGTTTGAATTGTTTCTCATATTTCTTTTAAGTGGAATTTGCAGCTTATAATGATCAAAAAGTTTTTAATTTGAGAAAAAAATTTAAACATTAAATGCTGTTTGAATTTTTTCTAAAATCTCAGTCTATGCAGAGATGGAAAAAGATTATAAAACTTTTGATCATAATTAGGTGCAATTATGAGAGACAGTTAAAAACAAAGGTTTTATTTACAGTATAGGTCTGTATGTTTTACAACATAGCAACAACATTCCAGAGGGTGACAAAGATTATGCAATAACACTCTGATTCAATAACTGGGTGGCCCAGTCCAAGGAAATTCCATGATCTCATACATTACTTATACTGCCTGCTGACGCAATCTCGGATTTTGAACTTTATTGCAATATTTTTTTCCATAAAATATTCATCAGAGGACTACGCCCTGATACGTGCTTATTTCTTAAAATAGACCTTGCGAATTATCTATATAAGCAGCTGTTTGCAAGAATATTTTTGAGGTTTCATCAATTTAAAATTAACTTGGGAGAATTACCTGCCTTTATTCATTCAGTATGTGAATATTTATCATAAAGTCCACCTGAATTTTTGTTGACTTTTGCTTGAGGAATAAATTATCGGAGAAAATTATCAGGGGAGTAGGTAGCTCAGTTGATAGAGCGCTCAACTGAGATGCTGGAGGTACCCAGTTCAAGCCTCGGTCAGGATTTGTTCATTCCTGCCTCGGTCAGGACTTGTTCGTTCCTGCCTCGGTCAGGACTTGTTCATTCCTGCCTCGGTCAGGACTTGTTCAGGCCTGCCGTGGTCAGGACTTGTTCAGGCCTGCCTCGGTGAGGACTTGTTCAGGCCTGCCTCGGTCAGGACTTGTTCAGGCCTGCCTTGGTCAGGACTTGTTCATTCCTGCCTCGGTCAGGACTTGTTCAGGCCTGCCTCGGTCAGGACTTGTTCAGGCCTGCCTCGGTCAGACTTGTTCAGACTTGACCGAGCCGCCCGCCTCAGTCAGGACTTGTTCAGGCCTGCCTCGGTTAGGACTTGTTCAGGCCTGCCTCGGTCAGGACTTGTTCAGGCCTGCCTCGGTCAGGAATTGTTCAGGCCTGCCTCAATCAGGACTTGTTCAGGCCTGCCTCGGTCAGGACTTGTTCAGGCCTGCCTCGGTCAGGACTTGTTCAGGCCTGCCTCGGTCAGGACTTGTTCAGGCCTGCCTCGGTCAGGACTTGTTCAGGCCTGCCTCTGTCAGGACTTGACCGAGCCGCCCGCCTCGGTCAGGACTTGTTCAGGCCTGCCTCGGTCAGGATTTGTTCATTCCTGCCTCGGTCAGGACTTGTTCAGGCATGCCTCGGTCAGGACTTGTTCAGGCCTGCCTCAGTCAGGACTTGTTCATTCCTGCCTTGGTCAGGACTTGTTCAGGCCTGCCTTGGTCAGGACATGTTCAGGCCTGCCTCGGTCAGGACTTGTCAAGGACTCGTTCAGGCCTGCCTCGGTCAGGACTTGTTCATTCCTGCCTCGGTCAGGACTTGTTCATTCCTGCCTCGGTCAGGACTTGTTCAGGCCTGCCTCGGTCAGGACTTGTTCAGGCCTGCCTCGGTCAGGACTTGTTCAGGCCTGCCTCGGTCAGGACTTGTTCATTCCTGCCTCGGTCAGGACTTGTTCATTCCTGCCTCGGTCAGGACTTGTTCATTCCTGCCTCAGTCAGGACTTGTTCATTCCTGCCTCGGTCAGGACTTGTTCAGGCCTTCCTCGGTCAGGACTTGTTCAGGCCTGCCTCGGTCAGGACTTGTTCAGGCCTGCCTCGGTCAGGACTTGTTCAGGCCTGCCTCGGTCAGGACTTGTTCAGGCCTGCCTCGGTCAGGACTTGTTCAGGCCTGCCTCGGTCAGGACTTGTTCAGGCCTGCCTCGGTCAGGACTTGTTCAGGCCTGCCTCGGTCAGGACTTGTTCAGGCCTGCCTCGGTCAGGACTTGTTCAGGCCTGCCTCTGTCAGGACTTGACCGAGCCGCCCGCCTCGGTCAGGACTTGTTCAGGCCTGCCTCGGTCAGGATTTGTTCATTCCTGCCTCGGTCAGGACTTGTTCAGGCATGCCTCGGTCAGGACTTGTTCAGGCCTGCCTCAGTCAGGACTTGTTCATTCCTGCCTTGGTCAGGACTTGTTCAGGCCTGCCTTGGTCAGGACATGTTCATTCCTGCCTCGGTCAGGACTTGTTCATTCCCGCCTCGGTCAGGACTTGTTCATTCCCGCCTCGGTCAGGACTTGTTCATTCCCGCCTCGGTCAGGACTTGTTCATTCCCGCCTCGGTCAGGACTTGTTCATTCCTGCCTCGGTCAGGACTTGTTCATTCCTGCCTCGGTCAGGACTTGTTCATTCCCGCCTCGGTCAGGACTTGTTCATTCCCGCCTCGGTCAGGACTTGTTCATTCCTGCCTCGCTCAGGACTTGCTCAGGCCTGCCTCCGTCAGGACTTGTTCAGGCCTGCCTCGGTGAGGACTTGCTCAGGCCTGCGTCGGTCAGGACTTGTTCATTCCTGCCTCCGTCAGGACTTGTTCAGGCCTGCCTCGGTCAGGACTTGTTCAGGCCTGCCTCGGTCAGGACTTGTTCAGGCCTGCCTCGGTCAGGACTTGTTCAGGCCTGCCTCGGTCAGGGCTTGTTCATTCCTACCTCGGTCAGGACTTGTTCAGGCCTGCCTCGGTCAGGACTTGTTCAGGCCTGCCTCGGTCAGGACTTGTTCAGGCCTGCCCCGGTCAGGACTTGTTCAGGCCTGCCTCGGTCAGGACTTGACCGAGCCGCCCGCCTCGGTCAGGACTTGACCGAGCCGCCCGCCTCGGTCAGGACTTGACCGAGCCGCCCGCCTCGGTCAGGACTTGACCGAGCTGCCCGCCTCGGTCAGGACTTGACCGAGCCGCCCGCCACGGTCAGGACTTGCCCCGTCAGGACGCCCTGCCTCGGTCAGGACTTGACCGAGCCGCCCGGCTCAATCAGGACAATTTTTCCAAAGCTATGCAGACAGATACACCGAACATCAAAGCGGAAGTACGTTGTTTGCCATTTAGCTGTTGAGAGAAATATGCAATAGTTACAGCTGTTAGAACTATAAATTAATTAATGAACTCATAACTTTTTCAGACTTAAAATTTTGAGAGAAAGCGTTACATCATTCGTCACGGAACAGGATACTGGGTCATATATTGGAATACTTAAAAAGTTAAAAAGTGAACCGTCGCCCACAGAGAGTCCAGACAGAGAGCGCATCATCTTCACTACCACAGTATGGTAGGATATGTAGCTAGGTTTCATTATATTAAGAATCTGCTATTTTATAAGAAGAAAGTGTATAATTTTGAATACACTTTGTTCAAAATTAAAAGCCACATGATCTTGATTTTTTTTTGGCATTCTTCTGTTACTTTCCTATTATTGGTCCGTACAATACTGAAGTAAGTTTTTTTTCTTTGATCAGCCATAACCAGAAAATAAAATAGCCATTACATATCTCAATTTCAGAGATTGCTATGTTAAGTGTTTCCTTACCTTTCTAATTACTAATTAATAGTCCTGTCTAAACCTTGTGGATTTATATTTTGAAAAACTTCTAGCAAAGCATTTCTATCTGCTGGTTTGCGATATACTTTATTGCTAGCTCTCATTATTAAAATGTATCTAAACCAGCAATGTCTCGGGTGGGCAACCTCCCCCCCTCCTCTTTTAATATCCTCTTTAATATAAAATTCATACCCACCCCCCAATTTTTTTTTGTTAAATCCATTAAGTGAAATATAAAATAAATCAGAGCAGTCTGGGTGAAGCCCTCAAAGGAGTCTTTCATGCTGAACACTTCCAGGGCTTATCCATTGTGCCATCAACCAGTCGACAGCTAAAACATAAAAATTGCACACACAGCTCAGCTTGCTATCTTCAGTTCGGTTTAAATTTCAAGTATTCATTATATATGACACTGTGAGTGTGATCACCTACTGATTAAGTGACTGATCGAAAAGGAATAAACAGTGCAATTTGAGATTGCTGAAATTGTATTTAAAGAGAGGTAACATCAAGGCCTAATATTGTAATTTTTCTTCTCAACTTATGTACGATAAAGTTGTTACGATACTGCCCATTGGATTTATCAAACACTGATACACCCAGTCAAAGTAGAAAGGACACTACTTAATCCACACGATGCGGATGTTAGCACAGGTTAATTTGCAACAAATCCACGCAGGTGAAACAGGTCATCCCATGTATTTGCTCTTTCTCAAGGAACAAATAAACAGGTATACTGGATAAAAGTATAACATTTTCCCCCATAATTCCATATACATGTACCTCTAACACTTAAGCAAACGCCATCAAAGTTCACAAAATGATTTTACTTCGTCACTCTGTACAAAGTAATTGGATGAAGGAACTTGCATGATTGGGTAATGGCTGCCCCCATGGGCTGAAAAAAAAACCTACGAGTTTTTCTAACAAGGACTAAAAGGAGGGCTTCTCCCTGACTGCAGATTTGCTGGCATTTTTTTGTTCCTATTGATTGAATTATTGTTCATTTTGATACAAAAATTTTCCAGTTAGCAACAAACTCCTTCATTTTTTGACCCAAAACCTAATTTTGGACCAAACTTCTTTCAGTTGTGGACTAAAAATCTTAAATTTTGAAATAAAACTAGGACAAGTTAGAACCAAAAATTTTCAGGCTTGAACAATGATTTACAACTAAGGAAGAAAAAACCTTCAATTTTGAACCAAGAAAAAGATGGTGAACGTCTTGTTGGTAATACGCACTTGATGAGCCACTTCCCTTGCCACCATTACTACCACAGATAGATATCATTGATGTTCTAAGAACATGGTGGTGATATACCCAGGATGTTAGATAGCCATCGATCAAACCAAAGAAAAATAAACGAATTGGACATTGTCTGGTACTACTACCTGTAGGTTAGCATTTGTTACTGTGCAGCCTATCATCAAAATATGGAATAAATGTATCAAATTTGATGATTATATTGGAAAATCCTTGTTTTTAATCAGTTTTTTGAAAATGTGCTTATGTTGGAATGCAGTGTAGAAAAAAGCCATGGATTTTGCACATAATTTTCACTTTTTATTGAGATTTCTTATATCAAGATTTGTGCATATTCCACTAAAAATGTACTTTTAACCTATGCTGCAAATTTATCTGGTAAATTATCTGGCTTATAAGAACTGTTTGTTAAAGTTATAAGCCTAAGGCAAACCATTCTACAAGAGAATTTAAAATCATGATATGGACATTTGGATTCAGTAACTTGGAAACCAATATAAAGAATAATTATAGGCATGAAAGAAACTTGAAAAATACTATAGTGTAAACCTTTATTTAAACATTTTATATCTGAAATCATTTGACTCTGCTTGCTTTAAATGCTTGATTGGAAGCTCATTGGTATAAAGGGGTAGTATTAAATGGCAGGCTTTTATATATTTACAGCTGAGTAAGCTCATTCAAGTATTTAAATAGCAAACCTGCATGACTACACACATGACTTCTCGCACTGTGCTGCAATTGATTGCTGCAAGGGGATGGGCCATAATACATGTAATTCAATGGGATGGGGGCAGGGGGGAGGGGGGGATTGACGTATGGAGCTATACTTTTCCTCAACAAAGTGGGGAGACAATGTTTTTCAAACACAAATGTATTTTCCTTCAATTCTACCTGAAAGTGGGGTTGGGGGGAATCATGCAAGACCCCTGTCCCCAAGGATTGTTAACACCCAGCAAGAGAAAGATGTATTGTCCACTTTGGGAGTGGTTCCAGATATACTAAGGTCAAATCCAGTAAAATGATATTTGGCAGTGTATGTCTTCAAAACCCAGGTAATTTGTATTCTACATTTTCCCTACTTATTTTACTGCATATTCCCCAAAACAAGCCAATTCTCTATATATTCAACTTTTGAATAGTCTAGCATTCTGCATTATATTTATAATGAACTTTACCAATAGAGGGGTTTCATCACGTGACACTATAACTCAACTGGACTTCATTTTGCAGTTCGGGAGCAACCCAAAAAACTGAGTACTTTAAAATACAAAAAAATTAGGTACTTTTATGTATTACATCATCGCATGAGCCTACACATTTATAAAACTATATAAATTTTTTTTAATAAAACAGATTATAGGCAGTCTGTTTTGTTCATTTTCTCAAAATTGCGACGGTGAATTTAAAAAAGCAGCAGCAAAACATTTTTAATATCTATTTACTATCCGTCTCCAAAATTTCAGGATATCCATTGAAATTTTGGACAATCAGGAGTGGAAAATGAGAAACCCTATTTGTTTAGTGTAGGTTAGTCAAATGTGTAGTCTCATGCAATGACGTAATACATAAAAGTACCCAATTTTTTGGGTATTTCAAAGTACCCAGTTTTTTAGCTTGCTCCCGAACTGTTTTGCTGGGCAGCGTTGTTGTTGCGTTTCACGCATCTTCACACAGCTTAGTCACATCACACGTACAACAAACATACTACATGCTAACCTACCAGTACCAGTTTAGCGAATTTTACTCATTGCGATTTTGTGTGTGCCTCCGATTTTACTACATATTTTTCTTCAGTTTTATATTTTCATCGGGTATATGAAGAGTAACTTTAATGTTAATGCCAGCTGATTGTTCGTTATACTCAGACAAAGCCTACATGATATAAAGTGCTTGATGCAAATCCTAGTGTGAACCATAGGTTGAAGCCGTCGTGTCGTACAGCAAAACCCAATTTGAAAGTCGATGAAGATCAGATGGAAATCGAGAAAATATCTTTTAATCCCCCCTCCCCATCCCCTTACCCCCTCCCCCTCCCCCTTCCCCACACACATGCATATATTAGTGCAACCAAAGGCAAACCAAGATTCCGGCATAATTATCTTACAAAAATAATCTTATATAACAACATGCAAACGTATGGAAGTCTAATTAAGTGTACAGCAGATGACAGTGGTATTGCCCGACAAAATGGCAAAGTTTTAAACCTTGTGACGTCAGCTGAAACACCCTTATAGGCCTAATATTAAGTTTGAACGGATCCATCAGTTAATTGGCCTATTGTTACACATCTGAAGATTGAGGACCTTTATTCATGGAAATTATTCTGCACTTGTGAGACTTTGCAAACCAATTAATTTATTTTCATCTCCTATCCCACTGAACTGAGATATATATATATATATATTATATATATATATATATATATATATATATATATATATATATATATATATATATATATATATATATATATATATATATATATATATATATATATATATATATATATATATATATATATATATATATATATATATATATATATATATATATATATATATATATATATATATATATATATATATATATATATATATATATATATATATATATATATGTATATATATACAAATTAAATTATCAAAATTATGATAACTCTAATATTATGTTGGGACACTTAATGGTTTAGTCTTATATGACAATAACCCAAACACTACATGCTCTCAGTATAGCCCCATTGTTTATTCCACTTGCTCAATAGTATATTTTCAGGCAGATTTGCAGGCAAAATTCAGACCTTTTATGAGATGGTGACAATGACAAATATGTTGTAATTAAGGGAATACAGAGGGGAATGACGGGGAACAGTAGTGGTAGAGTGACCCTGTGGGGCCAATGAAGGGGAACAGTAGTGGTAAGGTGACCCTGTGGGGCCACTTCATGCATAGTCCAGACAGAGCTGGAGGTTTAACTGGGGAAATTAAGACATGCTGTGATGAAGCAAAATTTCTCAGCAAATGGTTGGTTCTCAGGAAGCTATTCTGAAGGAGATTTCCTGATGTGCAGCAACTGTTGGGATCTTTTGGAGGCTTTTCCCCTTATTTTAAATATTATTATTATTACACTTATTTATATAGCGCCTCTCCCGTGGATCGAAGTGCTTTACAATAAAATTGATAATACATAGACAAACTCTTAATATACAATATCAAAAAATAAAAGAATTGCAGGACAATATACAAGCCTAAAAGAATTGGTAAAAATCAAAAACTAAATAAATAAAACAAGAAATGAAATATTATAGACAGCATAAAACTTAATTAGTAGGCACAAAAAGATGAGTCTTAAAACAAGGGACAGCATAAAAGTTAATTAGTAGGAAAAAGATGAGTCTTAAGGGCCCTCTTTAAAGTATAAACAGTTTGAGCCTGACGGATTGCAATAGGTAGATTATTCCACAAACGTGGTCCGAGGACATAAAGGCGCAGTCCCCACTGACACGATTAGTTTTTGGCACCACAAGGCGAGTGATATCCTTGTTTGATCTTAGACCAACACGTCCAGGCTCATAAATATGCAGCAAATCTTGAAGGTATGAAGGCGCTTTTTTTAATGCATTTGTACACATGCAGTATGATCTTGAAATCGATTCTCTGCTGGATGGGCAACCAATGAAGAACACGCAAGAGGGGGAATGCACTTGCACGTCTATCGACACAAAAAATCATGCACACTGCACGATTTTAAAGTCTTTGCAAGCGTTGAAGGTTTTCACATGATATGCCACCAAGCAGGGAGTTGCCATAATCCAGCCGAGAAAGGACGAGAGCACAACACAAGTATTTTGATCAATGTACCGCCAGAGTCTACAAATATTACGCAAATGAAAATTAAGAGTACAACATATTGTAGAAATCTGGGAATTCATATTCATACAAGTTTCAGACATGATATCTAAAATTTGTAACGGATGATGAAGGAACAATCACAGACCCACCGATCTTCAAATCAATGGACTGGATGGAATGCATTTGTTTTTTGGATGAAATGATCAAAAAATTCAGTTTTGGTGTCATTAAGTCCAAGTTTGTTATGAAGCATCCGGCCTTTAAGTGCTGCAATGCAATTTGACAACGAGCTTGGGCAGCTTCCCTATCACCCGGCTTTTTAGGATCGAAGCTAACATATAGCTGAGTGTCATCAGCATATATATGGTAAGCAACATTGAAGAGTTTGAAAATGCGGGTAACAGGCTGCGAATAGGCATTGAAGATCGGAGGACCTGCAACAGATCCTTGAGAACACCATATTTCAGAGGATGGGCAGTAGTATTACTACCAGAGATACAAACTGAACTCTTGCGATCACTAAGATAAGATCTAAATCAGTTTAAAACACAACCTCCCATACCATACTCACACTGGAGCCTATTTATAAAAATAGTGTGGTCAATGGTATCGAAGGCTGCAGACATATCTAGAAGTACAAGTAAAACAACTCTACCCGAATCTAACTCATTTAATATATCATTCTTAACCTGTTAACACGCAATAACGCAGTTTCAGTACTATGTGCCAGTTTGTAGGCAGATTGAAAATCTTTCAGTAAGATGTTTTGAATGAAGATGTTCATTAAACCTAAAGACTGCTGGATATACAAGGATCTTGCCAAGGGTGGGAAGATTGGGGACTGGTTGATAATTTTTCAGAACGTCCGGATTGAGGGTGGACTTCTTGATAAGGGGAGAAATAATTGCATTCCTAAGAATGGATGGAAAACAACCAGAACTAAATGAATTGTTTGCAAGAGACATGATTATAGGAGCTACTATGTCAACACATTCCTTCAAGAGCCAAGTGGGCAGTGGGTCAAGAGAACTTGTCTTGTTTGGGATCTTAGAAATGATATGTCGAATCTCAGCTTCATCTACAGAGTGGAAATTTGCAAAGATATCAGTGCTGTGCATATGTAAATCATCATTCATCAAATCATCATCAGAATCAAGCAGAAATACATCATCATTACATTGTTTACTGGTGTCAAAAGAAGATATATTTACATTAACACATTCAACGTCAAGTTCAGACCTTATTTTTGCCACTTTCTCAGTAAAAAAAATTGGCAAAATTATTACTGAGAGTTTCATTTGAGCGGCAGATTGGTAAAGCCTTGGTGGAACTATTGAGAAGTTAGTTAATTGTACGGTACATTGTCTTTGCATCAGCATTTGCCAAAACACCTTTGAAATGCTTTGTTTTGGATTTAGCAATAAGTTCATTTACAACGATATTTTGCTCAAGATATTTCAAGTGATCAGTATCACTGAGGGTTTTTCTCCACTTATGCTCATATTTGCGGCGTTCTGTTTGGGCTGACTGGACATTATCTTTGAACCATTTAGGACATTTCATCGTTCGTTGAAATCCTGTCTTTTCCTGACAATGTTTGTCAAGAACTCTGCGCACCCTTGTATTATACTCGGTAGCTTGAGCATTCGGATCTTTCAGCATATTGAGGCCGTTAAGCTCTTGGATAAGGTGTCTTGAAAACACCCAGATCAGGATCATTGAAATTTCTTATTGTGACAGCTTTCCTTTCTGGTGTAGGTTTCAGCTTATTTATTGAGCATTCAATCATGTGATGATCGGAACCATATAAGTTGGGAGATACATTGCTTTCTACCAACAAGTCATCATCAACTCGACAGATCACATGATCAAGAATATGACCGGATCTCTGAGTAGGCCTGTCAACAAACTGGTGGAGATTATGTTCAAGAAGCAGATCTAAATATCGCGAAACTTCAGGTTTACTTGGATCATCAACGTGAATGTTTAAATTACCCATAATCAAAGGCTTTCCAGGCATATTTTCGAAATATTACCCTTCCTTTGTCTCTTGGGGTCTGGGAAAAGCCCCCTAGTTCTTCTCAAAAGGGTCTACCTTCTTTCCAATATATCTTAATTTCTGCAATATTTTAAAAGATTGAGTATTCTTAATGAAATATCTCTCCAATGAATGCTCTCATAATTAAGTCAATAGTTTTCCTATTGTCAATCAGCGCAACCTGACCAACATGATGTACTTGATCTTAATATCTTTTTAGGCATCTTCGAAGTCAATTTTCTGAAATTTTGATTAACCCCACATCAGTGACGGTGCCAGGATTTTGATGCTGCGAGGGGTAGGGGGTCAAGAGAGGGGCAGCTTTGTCTTGAAGGGGGTAAATTAGCCTATAGATTTCACAAAGTAGGTTACCAAATAAAATTATCGGGGGGAAACTGAGTGAGGGAGAATCTATAGGGTAGCACCACCACTGACCAGGATCACCTTGCAGAATGTTTATAAGTATGTGCCTGTTCTATCTATGTATGGTGACTTTTCTCGATGACCACTCTCCTCTAGGCTTGAAGTCTTGTTCCATTCACCTTTGTCATCCATCCTGAGGTAGGACTTATTGACCATTGCATACATTGCACCTTCATGTACATAGTACAATGTATCTGGGTTGATCTGTTTCATGGGCACCTCCTCCTCTGGCTTTAGATTTCCTTGTCCACCATTACTCTCAGAAACTTTCGAATCTGAGTTGGATTTTCGGAAGAAGAGACAGTAGATGATGATAGTGATTTGAATGCAGACGATAACAATGGTAGCAGCAACGATGGGAATTAAGATTGAAAGAAATCCTGTTTCAGTGCTGTTTGGTTCTAATGCAGTTTGTTGGAATTTAGAACCTGTCTTTTCAGTTTCCATTTGAGTAGGCCTAACCACAGGTTGCATACTTTGTTCAGATGCTTGAAAATTGAAAGGTGAAACATTGAGTGACGCTTCAGTGAAAGTTGTCATTTTCATCTTTGTGACAGCCTCTGTGGATGTTGTAAGTGCAATAGTAGTTTTTAATGTGGTGACAGTTTCTGTGGTTGGTGGTGGTGCACATATTTCAATTATGTCACTTTTTGTTTCGTTATTTTGTCCGTTATACACACATTGGGCAGATGTGTTGGTGAGTGAACTGCAAACTGGCATGTTTGAAGTAAGGAACTGCAAATAGTAGCTAGGATATGTCATGTCTTTCAGGTATGGTATGATGTCACTTCCAGCGAATGCCTTACTTTTTACGGCTCTTTCGTCACCTATATAGCAGATGTATGCAGTGTAATTGCTTCCCAGATCTGTAAATGTTTTCTTCCTGAATTCTAGCTTTTCAGCTCCAGCCAAGGATAGCACAAACAGGATTATTACAAACAGAGCCATAAAGAATCTGTGTAATTACCCTCACCTCAAATAGTTATTATTGCAACCCTTTTGAAAATCTTTTCAGCAGTAGATGGATCAATTGAAAGTGAATACTTCACGTAAAAACCTCATGAAATAGAGGAAGTCAAAACGAAATCTTGCTCTCAATTAAGTCAACTTAAAGAAATGCAGTGTTAGCATGCATGTAGAATATATTCAATGTTTCTGATTTGTTGAAATGTTTAAACAAATACTAGCCAATCATGAACAAAATTGGGGGTGACGTCCATTTTAGATTGACTGGCAGAGTGTAGTAGTTTTCTTGGGACGATTGATTGATATCCTTTAATTTTTCCAGGAATTCCAATTTTTAAAAAGCATTACAGGCAATCTTATTTGTTCCACAATTATAAAACATTTCACAATGATATAACATTTCACTTCAAGCATTCTCCAATTATAAATCCTTCCAAAAGAATCACTTGTAAATTAATTTAAAGTGGAGATTATAGCATCATGTATTAGATTTACTGGAGATGAATCAAGTCATTTTCTTGGAATGAAATTTATTCTTTAATTATTCCAGGTATACAGATTCATGCAGGTATTTTTCATATACCATTTGTACAATCATATAAGATTTCAAGCATAATCCAATTATAAATCCTTCCACCAATAGAAACAGCTGTAAGTTAAGTCGCATATCAATGTTGAACACAAAATTTTGTATGCACATAAAAAACAGTCACACTGGCTCCAAATTCTCAAGTTGATTATCACATAAATTTGTAACCTTATAAAGTAATGGAAAAAAGAATTGGCCTTCCTAAATTGTAACCAGTAGTCATATGTGGAAGTCCCTCAAAAATTATAATAGAAAAATCAGAGATAGTAATGAATCTTATTAAACTATATAACCACACATAATGTACACAAAACTATATAACAAGGAAATAAGACTTTTGTAACATCAGTTCACTGTACATTCTTTAATATACATAATTTCTTCAACATTACATTACCATTTGGTAAGTACAATATTTGCCATATATCCTAAAAGTAATAATTAAAATGAGTTAGTCTATACAGAAGCACACACACCTTTAGATGTTTATGTGTACTTTAGTACCTTGTATATTATTTTCTTTATAATGGAGAAGGAAGTTAAACTAACATTTATTTTGCATGCCAATTGGTTCTGTATATTTTGATAATTTGACAATGTACGCATATAATTCAAGTCACCTAAAAAGAATTATAAGTAACTTTATTTGTAGGTTTTTGTGGATTTTCTCTCAATTTGACAATAATAAACTTGATAAAATTAGGGAGGGATTAAGAAAGTGAGAAGCAACTGACATGGAAAAGCAGATCTTTCCGGGGGGTTGGTTGGTGAAATTGGAAGAGCTAAGTGGCTCTTCTATGCAAGCCATACTCATGCCCTCTCTTGATAGCAAACCTAATTTCACAGAATAAGTTGTCATAAATAGCTTAAAAATGATCAAAATTGCCTAACATGCTCAGTCCATTTTTACAAAGGCAATATTTTTCTGGATACTTTGGTTTGGAAGGCAGCTGTAATGTTGCATAAACTTTCTCTTTCTTGAAGTTAAAGTGTTAAGTTGCACATGTTTGGGTTTTTGTTAACTTTCAATATAATAATCTTTTCTTTTTTGTCTTTTTGAAACAAACTTGCTTTTAAAAGAAAAGACAAGTATAAATGTTTAAAAGAGTAGGGAATAATGTCATGACCGTAGAATGTAGGGAAATGTATCAGAAACTGTATTAATGCCATTCCTTTCCCGACCCTCCCCTACCCCTCCCCTTAACAAAAGCTCTCATGAACTGTTTTAGAGGGAGGCATGTATATAATCAACAATTTTTACATTTTGGGAATTTCACATTTTTGGCATTAATTTGCATGTTTTATGAATATTTAGGGTGAGCTGGGTATTTCTTTACGTATGTCCTTTCTTTTTGAATTGTCTATTGTAATTCTTTGCAAATTCTACTGCAAATTCTGACCAATTATCATTATATATATATATATATATATATATATATATATATATATATATATATATATATATATATATATATATATATATATATATATATATATACATATATATATATATATATGTATATATATATATATATATATATATATATATATATATATATATATATATATATATATATATATATATATATATATATATATATATATATATATATATATATATATAATATTATCTATATATATAATATTTGGTCAGAATTTGCAGTAATCGTTCAAAGAATTACAAAAGACAATTAAAAAAGAAAGGACATACATAATGAAATACCTAGTTCACCCTAAAGACATCACCAATAATCATAAAACATGCAAACTGATGCCAAAAATATGAAAGGAAGAAGCTCAAATGTGTTTGCACTTTTTTATAGCACAAGGAAATACTTGATGAACATGTTTAAATGGCATGACGAACCATGGTGAGGTATTAACAGTGCCACAGCAAAGGGGATGACCAGGGACGTCCCTGGGATGACTACGTCATAGGGTACCTGGGCAAAGTTACCTTGAGCAAAGGGACTCGGTGAAGCACATCATATGCGTACATATGCGCACAATATGGTTCAACATTAATCATAAATTTGTTGTAAAAAATAATTAATTGAAATTGTACTATGGTTCATAGACTTTAAGGTTATGCTTATTAATATGCGGTGGATATGTTTTGCTTGACATGTATGCCTCACGCATGCTACTTATTCATTAATTTGGGGATATTTTCTTCTGATTGGTTAAGCCTACGTTAATTCTGGCAGTGGCATAACATACAGATGTTACCACTAGTGCAAAAGGGCCCTGACCTATAATATCCAGGGGTCTTAATTTTCTAATGTGTTACTGTTAGTGTTTGCAATATGCAAAAGCCGTATTGTAAATCAGAGTTTGAAAGCTCTGAGCTTCCGTCCTGAAAACTCACCAAGGTATCCCTGCATAGTTGCCTCTACTTATGTCACTGCCTTATAGCCCTAAATTTCCCTCACAGTTCTCATCATACAATTTATCGCCAATGAATGTAATGAACTATTCCCTACTTGTTGTTTTTTAATAGGAAACTTGATCATGCACAGGCAACAGTCAAACTTTTTTTATGGTGCTCCTGTCTTCTGAGCAACCTACAAAACCATTTTATTCGGAGTAAATAATTTCATTTCAATTTTCATAGGTGTTCTGTTCTATAACATGCTGACACTCTGGGGATATTCACTATCCTTAATTTCAAGAACTTCTATGCCTTTGTCAAGCTTAAACAAATTGAAATATTAAATACAAATTCTTCAGGCTTTTATTAAAAATCTTCAATTTTGGATCAAAACTGTTCAAGTTTAGACCTCAATCTACAACAAAGAGCCAAAACCTTTAGATAGGGAGGTGAATAGGAATTTCTTTGTCAATTTCAGGAAATCTTCATTTTCCACTGGCAGGAATTTTCTTTCATTTTCATGAAATCATCAATTTCCGGGAACTTTCTTCAATTTCCTGGAAAATTCTTCACTTTCCAAGAAAGCACTGCCAATTTCGAGAATTTTTCAGGAACTGTTGCCAAAATCAAACAAATTTCCAAGGGGTCATGTCCCCTACTTTTTTATGATGGCATATTCTAATGTCTTCTGTACTTGATAATTTGATGCAAAAATATCATGCCGTATGTGACAAAATCAGGGAGGTTTAGTTGGTCAACGATGCTATACAGAGACCCAAAATTTGACATCGATGAGAGAATTATGACATCATCATGACACATCACTTTGGTGTTCTACCGTGCGCACGCACTGTCTATAAAATGTAACTTTACTATGCCTATGCCACGCCTACGAGCTATGTGCTCCATTGTACAACTACGAGTGTACAGTGTCTGAGTGATGACAACATGCATGTTCTGGTTGTTAACTCAGTGAGGCACGTGGATAGCTGTGACAGAAAGATGGGAAGTTTGATATCAATTTATTGATATTCCCCTCACCCCACACTAAAAAATTTTTAATAATAAAAAAAAGAATGGAGTAGTCATTGACAGTGAATTTGATCATTTTCATATATGATTTTACATTTTTACTTAGCTAATATTTCGGGTGATCGAATACACCATTATACATTTGTAGGCACCCTCTAGTCCACCAAATTTCATACCTCTTGGGGCTCCATGCCAAATGCGCTGTGTATACAGCTGGCAGATCCACTCCCCTTACAAAAATAAGTAAATAAAAACCTGGTCATACCCTTTGGTGTTGCTATATTTCCAAAAATCCAGCTAATTTTCCAAAATTCATTTATTGACCAAGCGAATCCTTTCACAGACAAATAATTAAATTTGGTCATACACTTCAGCGAAGATCTTGCTTAATCCTGTAATGTCTAATAAATGCTAGAACCTCGGGGTAAGACATTTTTTTTCAAACATGTTGTGTCCCCCACCTATGACTACGGATTGATGCCCCTGATGTAAAGTATTCGTTACTAGTACACTACTTTGATCAGTGCCTCAAAGCGTGCTGTATAAATTGTTGTTGTTGTTGTTCTTGTTGCAAGATATTCAGTTAGACAGCATTGTTTAAAGCCAAATGTCTTTCTATACAACTTAACTCTCATTTAGGATTATTCAGTTGTTGTATATCCTGTTAGAATAAACTTGCTGGTCTCGTCGTGCCTGGTTTGTTGTATTTGGTTCCTCATATACTGAACTGTTATTTACAGAATTCATCCTCTTTATGACTTTGTCCTGAGGCAGATCGTGCTGGTGGAGATTATTCTGTTGGTTCACAACCGCGATGCAAGATTTAAGATCTCGCTTCTTGCAGCAGATACAGTAAATGAGCACCACTGCAGATGAAATAATGATACCAACTATGATGCCAAGCAAAGTGAACAGAAAGATGAAAGAAGTACAGTCGGTTTGCAAATCAGTCAGTTCGGAACATTTTGTTGTGCCAGGGAGCTCCCTGTTTGTACCCATTGCCACTGTTGGTTGTACTGTAATTACTGGTGGTACAGTAGCTGCTGGTGGTATACATATGTCAATTTTGTCACTTGTTAGATTTACTGTTCTGTCGACACATTGTGCATAGGTGTCAGTCATTTCACTACACACTGGAAAGTTTGAGGATAATAAGCTCAAAAAATATGTTGGGTATATATCAAATCCTGTAAAATTCAGATATGGAATGAGATCCTTTCCAGCAATAGCTTCACTTGAAATTTGTGTAATATCACCGAGATTGCAGTAGTATAAGGTGTAATTGTTTCCAAGTTCTTCAACAGTGCTATCAACAAACTCTAGCTTTTCACCTCTTGTATTTGAAACCATTAAAATCAGCAGCATGATTTCTGAAAACACTGTCATCGAGTTTGAAATGAAACCCATTTTAGCAGCATTATGTTGCATTTCTAGGTATGCAAGGAAGGAGATTAAAATGTACAGAGAGGTGAGAATGAATGCAAATTTCTTCAACAGTACTAAAAACAAACTAGTTTTTCAGCTCTTGATAGTATAAGAAATAGCAATCCACAAAGGAGAAATAAAATGGTTGCCATGGCAAGTACCAGTTTGCTCATAGCTTGAGAATAATATTCAGTCAAACTTGTGGTATCAACTTTGACATGAATATTTCTACCTCCTTACAAAAGGGTCACCTGGTGTTCATCAACTTCCGTCCTGGTCGCATGAGACTGGCATCTGCTATGCAGGCTATAGCTTGGCGTCTATGCTCCGTATAGGAGTCTTGCCGAGTTCCCGTAAGGGACGATGCATGTACCAACAAACAAAAGAGAAATTTATTTCCTGTGAATATGGGTCAAAGTTTAAAATCGGTGTGAATCAGTAAAGGATAAAGGTAAGACAGACATCCAGGTAATATCCAATGAAATGTTTACACAGTGCCTTTTTTATTTATGAGTCCCTCCAGATTTGAAGTTAGTAGAAGACTTTCATCATATTGCATTTAGGAGTGTGAGCTGTTTCCCACTGAAATTGCTTGTCAGTTTTCAAAGTGTCAATCTTAAGACAGAGCTGCTAGCCTTTCTAAGAGTTCACAAATGAAAGTAATGACTCTTTTCTAGGAGTTGCCCACTGAATAAAGTGTTGGCATGACTTTGTCCCTATGGAAACAACTTTCAGCATTGTGTTCGAATCATATAAGCAGTGTTGCAACTTTTGTACATTAACTCTTCTTGCAAAGAACACATCATAGGGATTTAAGATACTGTTGCAGATCTCGCTTTTTCTGTCATTATCGAATTCAAAACTTCCAAATGACAACTTGTTCAACTTGTTTACAGAGTTATTATTGAACGATATGTGATATTTGCACAAAATGAAAGGAAAGATTTACATACTATTTTTTCCCCCAAAGGTAAGCATTGTTATGGTTCAATGAATTTTCATTGTGGTGTAGTAAGGTCAAACATTTTCAGAAAATTGTATTTGATATTTACCATGCCGCCACATTTCGTATGGTTTAAGAAGCCTACCCTAATTTACCTTCAGTTTTCATATTTTGGCAAAGGTTAGGGTGTACAGTTTGGGGATTTCTCAAAATCAACAAACTTTTATATTCTTCGAAATTGACGAATATCTTTGCTAATCATATTCGTTCATGCAGTTTGGCTGTAACATCACACTAACATATTAGATGTTACACAGACATTTCGTTATGTGTGATCAATCTCGGAAAATGTGGTTTGACCCTCCGTACACAGTGATATGATAGCATAACATGTTGCCATTGTGCAGTATGCCTACAGCTAGATTTACCATCGTTTGGCCGTAATTTCTGTAACTTTATCCCGTTTCTGTATGCTGCAGCTGACGTTGTGTGATTGCTGCATGTTGTTAATATTGTGGGCATATATGCAAGGAGCTAGACTAATAACTACCGACTGGCAGCTCGGTGTTCCGGTTGTTATTGAACACATCCTATGACACAAGATGTTGCTAGAAAATTTGATAACTTTAATTAAAGACATAGGCCTAGAAAGTTTTAGAAATATTACATAGGGCCTATGTTTGTTTCAGCTGAATTCAAGGAGTAAAAGTACTATAAAAAAGTTACAGAAACAACGCACAAAATTCATTGCGGCTAACGTTAAATTAATGGTAAGTTAGATTTCCATAGTCTATGTATGGGTCATAGTTAATGTGTGAGGCCGGTAAGAGAAATGCAAGGCTTGAAACACAGTACACCGAAGTTGACTAGTGTTCCGGCTGTATCGACATAATTATTCTGCAATGTGCACAAAGGATTAAAACAATATCTTCAACACATCCCATACATACATTGCACAATACGTACGTATACAGTGATATGATAGCATAAACGCTGCTGCGCAGTATGCCTATAGCCTGACAGTCCCGATGTTTCAACAGAATTATTCTGCCATGTAAACAAAGAATTCAAAAAATATATCTTCAACACATCCTCAGCAACAGAATACAAAATTAACACTACTGATGATAATGTAAGAAATTAAAACATTGAAATTGAGCATTATTTCACCGGCATATTGCGTGCCAACGTTGATTTACACATTTCTAGTTCATATAGATTGGTTCATGGTGACTGCCAGTGAAGCGACCATTTCACGTCTAGCACCAAAGGTCACTGTGCAGGTCAAATCTTTTTTTTCATCTCATGCAGTTTATGAAAAATTGCTCTGCTGAATCAGTTTGAATTTCAGTAAATATTTGAGATTTACATAAACTGAATCTGAATATTCATTACCTACATTTCCATAAGCGGTAAATAAATTGCTACAGGTTCGACAATCTCAAGTTAATGTTACATGTATGGCACGGAAAATGAGCATTGTGGGAAGTATGACAAGATGGCAGCTCTTAATAATAATAATATGTTCTCAAATTCGAATGCAATTTTTGTTTTTGAAATTAAGGAATCACCCGAACTGGTGTACTTTTTTAGGGGGCACAAGCCACCTGTACCCCAATACATGCCTGAAATGTATACATACTTATAAATGAATGGCTGAACAAAACAAACTTGCAGCACCCGCACATGCAGCATCTTCACCGGCACATGCAGCATCTTTTCATCAACTTGCGATAAATACAAGCATGATGTAGGAATCTTTGTTATTCCCCCTTCCCCTCCACTAAAACAAAATGCAGAAAACAACAAATGCTGCCTAATTCCAACATCTCATTTTATACATTTCTTATGCCTCAACATTAAGTATAATAGACTGAAATTCAGAGGGTGAACTTGTTCCTCCTACTTTAAGCTGGGAGTTGAAAAATAATGTAGCCTACAGCAGGGCCATAATTCTCATCTGGAAAGTGGAGGGGAAACATGACTTCTTATCCAAAAAGTGGGGACAAGAGGCACATTTTCCCCAAATATACTGATTTTTATCATTCTACGGAATGTGGAGGGACATGTCCCCCGGGAACTACGGCCATATCCTACAGGTTTTTTTTGTTTTTTTTAATTAGCTGTCTTTTGAAAATTGTATTTCTTGAACAGATTAAAATTCTATGATTTATGGGGTGTTTGTTGGATAGATTATTGTGTTTCAGAGGACTCCACTGGGAGTTCTGCCCTGATACCTCCCTAGGACCTTTGTCCCAGTTTCCCTCACTACGTTGTGGAGGGGTATTAGGATAATGGATTGGTTCTACAGTACAATGCTACTGCTGCAGTTACTAGGAGAAACCTTCATTTTTAACATTGCTTTAAGTATTCCTTACTTTTAGAGATTCTAAAATAAATGATTATTTAAGAGCTAATTCACATAATTTTATTCTGCAATTGAGAAGTAGTAATGTTGTTTAACAGTGCTAATTTGTACGCTAATTAGTATTACAGGGTAACACAAATTTAAGATCATGATCTTATAATGATAGGGGTTGATGAAATCATGGTGAATAAAATCACCCTAAAATATGAAAAAACACTATTTAAGAGATATAAATTTTGAAGAAAGAGGTGATAGGGGAGACCCTTCTGCACCCCAAAATCCTTACTACATCTATATAAATCAAAATCTGATTGAGGTCTACAAACTAACTCGAACTGCACTTCATTACTTCTTGAGGAGTTTCCTTTCCCCACCCTTAAAATTTTTGGCTGTATGCTTCCCTTAAAGGATCTAACCTTTGAATCTCTCTATTTGATAAAAATCTATATGCAAAGAGGTGCTGTGGCTCAGTGGTTAAGGAGTCATGCTCGTATTCCAGAGGTGCCGAGTTCGATTCCCGTCATGAGCGATGCATTGTGTCCTTGAGCAAGACACTTTACTCTAGTTGCTTCAGTTCTGTAAAATGAGTACCAGCACTGCTGGGGAGTTAATCTGCCATGGACTGGCATCCCGTCCAGGGGGAGTCATGTACTCTCATCCGCTTGCACCATAGAAACTGGGGATAAACACCAGCCCATTAGACTTGGATGGATTTAGCTTTTTTTCATATGAAAATCTTTCTTGAACCCAGGATTTTTGTATCAGATTGAAAATTTCCAAGTTTCTAGAATTTTAAATGTGACAACAAAATTATATGTACTGATAAATCAAGATGTTAAGAAACTTATTTTTTTTTTCTTCAACATTTTATTTATTGCATATATAGATATAGTCAAGTTACAACCAGCGTGCTATCATATCAGAGAAACCATTTTCAGGGGGCGATAACTTTTCTGATTTGTATTTCATTCCTTTCAAAGAGGGAGTAGCTAGAAATTTTAAGGGTGGAGAAGGGGAACTCCCCAAGAAGGAATAAAGTGCATGCAGTTCAAGTTAGTTTGTTGACCTCAAGCAGATTTTGATTCATATAGATGTAGTAAGGATTTGGGGTGCAGAAGGATCTCGCCCCCCCCCTCCCCCTTAATTTTTTATATATTTTATATGGTGCTTTTCCTTTCTTCATATTTTAGGGTGATTTTATTGTTTTGCTCCCAACTTCTGTTGGGTAAATCCTGCTGATGCGTGTAGAGGAGGGTCTTCTTCAGTTCCCGTCCCCCCTTTGGCTGTGTCTCTGCTTTCAAGGATATGATTAATATTTTCTTTTTAATCCAGAGGATTTCATGGCAAAATTTGCAAGTAAACTGTTTGGTTTCATTAGTTCCCTTTCCTGATCAGTTCCTTTTAAATTGGCATTGGCAATTATACAACACTTAAAGAGTTTACATCAGAATGTTGACATTGGGGTTAGTCATGTAGTATCTGGCAGACCTCTCATTTTTCCACAAATACAATATATGATGACAATTGCAAAAACCATGAAGAAATATACCTACGATTACTGCATGCTGATAATTGCAATTAAATAATTGTCCTTTGCTCCTTTTGAGGGCAAAAAGTGCTCTACTTTCAATTCTGGGAAAAACCAGAGCCATCCATAATGGATGAATTTCCTCTGACTTTGATGAGAAGATATTGGGGAAGAACTAGAGCTATATAGCTCTAAAACTCTGAACTTTCCACACTATTTGACAATTTAATGGCATATCCTCTAACTGCTTTAGTAATATTAATTTGACCGCATGTGTAGGCGAGATAAAGAGGTGCAATTGAGACCATTCACCCTAATTATTACAATTTGTATCCTTTGGTAATTTTTTTATTTTGTGATTTTGCCCCCACTTTTGATATGCAAATTTGATTTAGTGACCCCTGTAAGCCCCCCCCCCCCCCTCCCTTTCCAAGATGCATTTCATAACCATGCATATATAATTTTATTTCTCACCTCATGCATAGAAGCACTTTTGACTAATTAATTAGGCCAATTTTAGCTAATACGCTGAAGATGATAGATCTCTTTATAGTTCTATATCCAATCCATATGATGTTTTTAAAATTCTTATTTGGGAAATAATTATGGCTGGCTTAAAATTACTTCTTATGTACAATATAGAATTTTTAAGATTGCTTGCATTATGTAGGAATTTATTCGCCACTGAAGGCCAGAGATTGTGTAAATGCGGAGATAAAAACACACTATAATCCAATGTTTTGATTGGTTGAAATATTCACCAAATCACCGACAAGCCAATCAATTACCACCGCAGCGGAAGTGACGTTACTACAAATCAGATTTATTGGTGAGAGGGAAAGTTTATAACCTTTCCAGGTTTCCAAATAGGCCACACCCACGATAGCAATGAGGTAACTATGTGGAACAAACAAACCTCAAATCCACAATCGTACATTACCAATGCGTTGACATTTAGCCTAACTTAGATGTTCGCGAGGCCTGCCACAAGCTTTGATTCATTTATGGCATGGCACTTCTCCGGATCTTTAGAGTTTTTAGCAAATAGGATAAATAAAATTCAGTTTGCTAACTGTTGTGGGTAACAGCATACAGAATTACAAAGCCTGCAGCACAAGCGCAATTTTTGTTCACCATTTTGCTGTCACTCGGTCTGTCTGTGTGTGCAGAAATTCTTTTTTACAGTAAGTTGCATTAAGTAATAGCGTGCACCGCTAGCCAGCTGTACTGTACCAGTACCACATAGGATGTTTGCCCCCACTTAGTTACGCAGATTTTATTGCTAGGCAAATTCGTGTGGTGATTGGTTAAAACAAGCTGTCAATCATTAAATCCAGAATGGGTAATTATCTTGAGATGAGATATATTCTTTTAAAGTGAACATGTGCTTTGTACATGATTGTTTGATGGGAAAGATTTCCTATGGAAGTTCTCCGGCACTTTGCAATGCATTAGCAACTGTTGAAAATGACTACATTTGTCAGTTTGTTATATTTGTTTTTACTAATATTTCATCATATCATCAACCAACATGGATATCTCGGCTTTTATACCACGTACATGGATATGGATAGCTTGGGTTTTAAAGCACATGGATATCTTGGGCCTTATACCATGTGGATATATTGGGTTTTATACCACACGGATATCTTGGGTTTTATACCACAGGGATATCTTGAGTTTATACCACATGGATATCTTCGGTTTTATACCACAGGGATATCTTGGGTTGTATACCACATGGATATCTTGGGCTTTATACCACATGGATATCTGGGGTTTTATACCACAGGGATATCTTGGGTTTTATACCACAGGGATATCTTGGGTTTTAAACCACATGGATATCTTGGGTTTTATACCACATGGATATCTTGGGGTTTATACCACATGGATATATTGGGCTTTATACCTCGTGGATATATTGGGATTTATACCACATGGATATCTTGGGTTTTATACCACAGTGAAATCTTGGGTTTTATACTACATGGATATCTTGGGTTTTATACCACAGGGATATTTTGGGTTTTATACCACAGGGATATCTTGGGTTTTATTCCACATGGATATCTTGGGGTTTATACCACATGGATATATTGGGCTTTATACCTCGTGGATATATTGGGATTTATACTACATGGATATCTTGGGTTTTATACCACAGTGAAATCTTGGGTTTTATACTATATGGATATCTTGGGTTTTATACCACAGGGATATTTTGGGTTTTATACCACAGGGATATCTTGGGTTTTAAACCACATGGATATCTTGGGTTTTATACCTCAGGGATATCTTGGGTTTTATACCACAGGGATATCTTGGGTTTTATACCACATGGATATCTTGGGTTTTATACCATATGGATATCTTGGGTTTTATACAAGATGGATATCTTGGGTTTTATACCACTGGGATATCTTGGGTTTTATACCAACACAGGCTAAATTATTTCTTTTTGAATTACAGAAAGTATCTACCAGTGATGTTAATAGTTGTGTGCCAAACTTTAATGTTAATACTGATTATCATACAGAAAAGAAGTACAATTCCAAGAAAAAGTTATGAAATCATAGAACTCTGCACGTCAATGATGTAGTACTGGCTCAACAGATCTACATCCATATTTAATTCATCTCTTCCACTCCCTCTCTACTTTGTTTTTGTTTCAATCATGCACCTCCCCTCTCGATCACAGCTTTCTGACCTTTTCTTCTTGAATTTCTTTCATTCTCTTCCTGTTTCCTTTCCTTCCTACCTCTAGAATGATCTGACCTCTCAGGCACAATTTGACCCTCGTTGTCGTGGTGCCGTTAAGCCCTCATCAAACAAACAAACAAACAATCAACAGATCAGTGAATGCTTTCCCAATTTTAAATATCAATTATTGTATTATTATTATTGTTGTTATTGTTGTTGTTGTTGTTGTTGTTATTTAAAAAAAATTGGGGTGGTGGGGTTATGTGTCTGAATGATCCTACTATACCATTTACGATGATATGAGATTAGAAATTTAAACAGACATTTCTATT
>JAIGNY010004092.1:180000-220000 GCA_020152595.1 Chiridota heheva
ATACATTGCATTCTACCAACAAGTCATCATCCACTCGACAGATCACATGATCAAGAATATGACCGGATCTCTGAGTAGGCCTGTCAACAAACTGGTGGAGATTATGTTCAAGAAGCAGATCTAAATATTGCGAAACTTCAGGTTTACTTGGATCATCAACGTGAATGTTTAAAATACCCATAATCAAAGGCTTTCCAGGCATATTTTCGAAATATGACCCTTCCTTTGTCTCTTGAGGTCTGGGAAAAGCCCCCTAGTTCTTCTCAAAAGGGTCTACCTTCTTTCCAATATATCTTAACTTCTGCAATATTTTAAAAGATTGAGTATTCTAAATGAAATATCTCTCCAATGAATGCTCTCGTAATTAAGTCAATAGTTTTCCTATTGTCAATCAGCGCAACCTGACCAACATGATGTACTTGATCTTAATATCTTTTTAGGCATCTTCGAAGTCAATTTTCTAAAATTTTGATTAAACCCACATCAGTGACGGTGCCAGGATTTTGATGCTGCGAGGGGTAGGGGGTCAAGAGAGAAGCAGCTTTGTCTTGAAGGGGGTAAATTAGCCTATAGATTTCACAAAGTAGGTGACCATGTAAAATTATTTGGGGGAGGGAGAATCTATAGGGTAGCACCACCACTGACCACGATCACCTTGCAGAATGTTAATAAATATGTGCCTGCACTATCTTTGTATGGAGACTTTTCTTCTTGACCACTCTCCTCTAAGCTTGAAGTCTTGTTCTATTCACCTTTGTCATCCATCCTGAGGTAGGACTTATTGACCACTGCATACATTGCACCTTCATGTACATAGTGCAATGTATCTGGGTTGATCTGTTTCATGGGCACCTCCTCCTCTGGCTTTAGATTTCCTTGTCCACCATTACTCTCAGAAACTTTCGAATCCGAGTTGGATTTTCGGAAAAAGAGACAGTAGATGATGATAGTGATTTGAATGCAGACGATAACAATGGTAGCAGCAACGATGGGAATTAAGATTGAAAGAAATCCTGTTTCAGTGCTGTTTGGTTCTGATGCAGTTTGTTGGATTTTAGAACCCGTCTTTTCAGTTTTCACTTGAGTAGGCCTAACCACAGGTTGCATACTTTGTTCAGATGCTTGAAAATTGAAAGGTGAAACATTGAGTGACGATTCAGTGAAAGTTGTTATTTTCATCTTTGTGACAGCCTCTGTGGATGTTGTAAGTGCAATAGTAGTTTTAAATGTGGTGACAGTTTCTGTGGTTGGTGGTGGTGCACATATTTCAATTATGTCACTTTTTGTTTCATTATTTTGTCCATTATACACACATTGGGCAGATGTGTTGGTGAGTGAACTGCAAACTGGCATGTTTGAAGTAAGGAACTGCAAATAGTAGCTAGGATATGTCATGTCTTTAAGGTATGGTATGATGTCACTTCCAGCAAATGCCTTACTTTTCACGGCTGTTTCGTCACCTATATAGCAGTAGTATGCAGTGTAATTGTTTCCCAGATCTGTAAATGTTTTCTTCCTGAACTTTAGCTTTTCAGCTCCAACCACAGAGGATAGCACAAACAGGATTATTACAAACAGAGCCACAAAGAATCTGTGTAATTACCCTCACATCAAATAGTAATTATTGCAACCCTTTTGAAAATCTCTTTAGCAGTAGGTGGATCAATTGAAAGTGAATACTTCACGTAAAAACCCCATGAAATAGAGGAAGTCAAAACAAAATCTTGCGATCAATAAAGTCAACTTAAAGAAATGCAGTGTTAGCATGCATGTAGAATATATTCAATGTTTCTGATTTGTTGAAATGTTTAAACAAATACTAGCCAATCATGAACAAATTTGGGGTTGACGTCCATTTTAGATTGACTGGCAGAGTGTAGTAGTTTTCTTGGGACGATTGATCGAGATCCGTTAATTTTTCCAGGAATTCCAATTTTTCAAAAAGCATTACAGGCAACCTTATTTGTTCCACAATGATGAAACATTTCACAATAATATAACATTTCACTTCAAGCATTCTCCAATTATAAATCCTTCCAAAAGAATCACTTGTAAATTATTTTAAAGTGGAGATTAGAGCATCATGTATCAGATTTACTGGAGATGAGTTAAATAATTTTCTTAGAATGAAATTTATTTTTTAATTATTCCAGGTTTACATATTCATGCAATTATATTTCATATACCATGTGTACAATCATATAAGATTTCAAGCATAATCCAATTATAAATCCTTCCACCAATAGAAACAGCTTTAAGCTAAGTAGAATTAATGTTGAACACAAGATTTTGTATGCACATAAAAAATAGTCACACTGGCTTCAAATTCTCCAGTTGATTATCACATAAATTTGCAACCTTATAAAGTAATGGAAAAAAAGAATTGGCCTTCCTAAATTGCAACCAATAGTCATATGTGAAAGTCCTCTTAAAAATTATAATAGAAAAATCAGAATTAGTAATTAATCTTATTATGTAACCACACATAATGTACACCAAACTATATAACAAGGAAATAAGACCTTTGTAACATCAGTTCACTCTGTATTCTTTAATGTACATTATTTCTTCAACACATTACCACTTAGTAAGTACAAGCTATTTACAATATTTGCCATTTATCCTAAAAGTAATAATTGAAATGAGTTGGTCTGTACAGAAGCACACACACCTTTAGATATTTATGTGTACTTTAGTACCTGCTACATTAATTTCTTTATTATGGAGAAGGAAGTTAAACTATCATTTATTTTGCATGTAAATTGGTTCTATATATTTTAATAATTTGACAATGTACGCATATAATTCAAGTCACCTAAAAAAGTTTATAAGTAACTTTAGTTTAGGTTTTTGTGGATTTTCTCTCAATTTGACAATAATAAACTCGATAAAATTAGGGAGGGATTAAGAAAGTGAGAGGCAACTGACATGGAAAAGCAGATCTTTCCAGGGGGTTGGTTGGTGAAATCTGGCCAGTTGGAAGAGCTAAAAGCAGATCTTTTCAGGGGTTGGTTGGTGAAATCTGGCCAGTTGGGAGAGCTAAAAGCAGATCTTTTCAGGGGGTTGGTTGGTGAAATCTGGCCAGTTGATAGAGCTAAAAGCAGATCTTTTTAGGGGGTTGGTTGGTGAAATCTGGCCAATTGGAAGAGCTAAAAGCAGATCTTTTCAGGGGGTTTGTTGGTGAAATCTGGCCAGTTGGAAGAGCTAAAAGCAGATCTTTGCAGGGGGTTGGTTGGTGCAGTCTGGCCAATTGGAAGAGCTAAATGGCTCTTCTATGCAAGCCATACTCATGCCCTCTCCTGATAGTAAATTATTTTCACAGAATAAGTTGTCATAAATAGCTTTAAAATGATCAAAATTGCCTAACATGCTCAGTCCATTTTTACAAAGGCAATATTTTTCTGGATACTTTGGTTTGGAAGGCAGCTGTAATGTTGCATAAACTTTCTCTTTCTTGAAGTTCAAGTGTTTAGTTGCACATGTTTAGGTTTGTTAACTGTCAATGTAATAATCTTTTCTTCTTTTTTTTTGTCTTTTTGAAACAAACTTGCTTTCAAAAAAAAAGATCTTTCATTTTGGGCCCCAAGGTCTTCAATTTTGACCAAAAATCTTCAACTTTTGGATAAAAAATTTCAGGCTTTTATCGAAAATCTTCAATTTTGGACCAAAACTTTTAAGTATAGACCTCAATCTACAACATAGAACCAAAAACTTTAATAAAGGGAGGTGAAAAGGAATTTCTTTGTCAATTTCAGGAAATCATCATTTTTCGAATTTTCCTTTATTTTCATGAAATCTTCAATTTCCGGAACTTTTTCAATTTCCTGGAAAATTTCTTTACTTTCCAAAAAGCACTGTCAATTTCGAGAATTTTTCAGGAACTGTTGCCAAAATCGAACAAAAATCCAGAGGGACATGTCCCCCACTTTTTGCATATTCTAATGTTTTCTGTACTTGATAATTTGATGCAAATATATCATGCCGTATGTGACAAAATCACGGGGGTTCAGTTGATCAACGATGCTATACATTATGACATCATCATGACACATCACTTTGGTGTTCTACCATGCGCACGCGCTGTCTATAAAACGTAACTTTACTATGCCTCTGCCACGCGTACGAGCTATGTGCTCCATTGTACAACTACGAGTGTACAGTGTCTGAGTGACGACAACATGCATGTTCTGGTTGATAACTCAGTGATGCATGTGTATAGCTGTGACAGAAAGATGGGAAGTTTGATATTAATTTATTGATATCCCCTCACCCCCTTCCACCCCCTCTACCACCAAAAAAATTGTAATAATAAAAAAAGGACTGAAATTTTTAAATGAGTAGTCATTGACAGTGAATTTGATCATTTTCATATATGATTTTACATTTTTACTCAGCTGATATATCGGGTGATCAAATACAATATTATACATTTGTACGCACCCTCTAGTCCACCAAATTTCATACCTTTTGGGCCCACACCAAATGCGCATTGTATACAGCTGACAGATCCGCCCCTACAAAAATAAGTAAATAAAAACCTGGTTATACCCTTTGTTGGTATATTTCTGAAAATCCGGCTAATTTTCCAAAATTCATTTATTGATCAAGCGAATCCTTTCACAGACAAATAATTAAATTTGGTCGTACACTTCAGCGAAGATCTTGCTTAATCCTGTAATGTCTAATAAATGCTAGAACCTTGGGGTAAGACATTTTTTTTCAAACATGTTGTGTACCCCACCTATGACTACGGGATTGATGCCCCTGATGTAAAGTATTCGTTACTAGTACACTGCTTTGATCAGTGCCTCAAATAGTGCTGTATAAATTGTTGTTGTTGTTGTTGTTCTTGTTGCAAGATATTCAGTTAGACAGCATTGTTTAAAGCCAAATGTCTTTCTATACAACTTAACTCTCATTTAGGATTATTCAGTTGTTGTATATCCTGTTAGAATAAACTTGCTGGTCTCGTCGTGCCTGGTTTGTTGTATTTGGTTCCTCATATACTGAACTGTTATTTACAGAATTCATCCTCTTTATGACTTTGTCCTGAGGCACATCGTGCTGGTGGAGATTATTCTGTTGGTTCACAACCGCGATGCAAGATCCAAGGTCTCGCTTCTTGCAGCAGATACAGTAAATGAGCGCCACTGCAGATGAAATAATGATACCAATTATGATGCCAAGCACAGTGAACAGAAAGATGAGAGAAGTACAGTCGGTTTGCAAATTAGTCAGTTCGGAACCTTTTGTTGTACCAGGGAGCTCCCTGTTTGTACCCATTTCTGTTGCTGGTGGTACACTAGTTGCTGGTGGAATACATATGTCAATTTTGTCACTTGTTAGATTTACTGTTCTGTCGACACATTGTGCATAGGTGTCAGTCATTTCGCTACACACTGGAAAGTTTGAGGATAAGAATCTCAAAAAATATGTTGGGTATTTATCAAGTACTGTAAAATTCAGATATGGAACGAGATCCTTTCCAGCAATAGCTTCACTTAAAAATACTGCAGCCTTACCATCCATGCAGTAGTATAAGGTGTAATTGTTTCCAAATTCTTCAGTAATGATAACAAACTCTAGCTTTTCAGCTCTTGATGGTATAAAAAATAGCAATCCACAAAGGAAAAATAAAATGGTTGCCATGGCAAGTTCCATTTTGTCCATAGCTTGAGAATGATATACAGTCAAACTTGTGGTATTAACTTTGACATGAATCTCTACCTCCTTACAAAAGAGAAATCTATTTCCTGTGAATATGGGTCAAAGTTTAAAATTGGTTTGAATCAGTAAAGGATAAAGGTAAGAAAGACATCCAGGTAATATCCAATGAAATATTCACACCTGCCTTTTCTATTTATGAGTTCCTTCATTTTGAAGTCAGTAGAAGACTCATATTATAGGAGTATGAGCTCTGTTTCCCACTGTGAAGTTGCTTTGTCAGTTTTAAAAGTGTCATTCTTAAGATAGCCTTTCTTGAAGTTCACAAATTAAAGTAATGACTCTTTTCTAGTAGCTGCCGTACTGATTGAAGTGTTGGCATGACTTTGTCCTTAAATTGGAAACAACTTTCAACATTGTGTTCGAATCATATAAGCAGTGTTGCAATTTTTGTACATCAACTCCACTTGCAAATAATACATCATAGGCATTTAAAATACTTTTGCAGATCTCGCTGTTTTTGTCATTATCGAATTCAAAACTTCCAAATGACAACTTGTTCATTTTTAATCATAGTTTACAGACTTATTATTGAACGATATGTGATATTTGCACAAAATGAAAGAAAAGATTCACATACTATTTTTCTCCATTGCTATTACTTTAGTAATAACAATGGTTCAATGAATTTTCATTGTGGTGTAGTAACGTCAAACATTTTCAGAAAATTGTATTTGATATTTACCATGCCACCACATTTCATTATTTACCTTCAGTGTTCATATTTTGGCAAAGGTTAGGGTGTACAGTTCGGGGATTCCTCAAAATCAACAAACTTTTATATTCTTCGAAATTGACGAATATTTTAATCACTTTCAATTTGCTACGGTTTGCACATTTATAAGAGGCTAGACCTTTTGCTCTATTGTCATAAAATCTGTGGACCTTGGATAACGTCATCGCCTTTCTTGGTATTGCTATTCAAAGGGCGTTTAGTCATTTTCTTGGTTGGAGGTTTTCCTAGATGTAGAATTTGCAAATCATTAGTGAGATGATTTTCCATGAAGTCTTATGACGTGCTTCCTTTTGTACTGAAACTAAAAGGTTCCTATATATTTGAATTACATAAATAAAGTAGAAAATTGTTAATGACAAGAATTCAGAGAGAGGTTAGAAACAGTTGCAAATGGCTAGATGGAGTCTGACAGTTAGAGATAGCAAGAGAAAATTATAGTCATAGTCGGAGTTGGCGTATAAATGAGTTACAATACATTTCAGAAGCTTTATAAATACTGTGCGTTCCGTCTCTCCTTTTTGTGCCTTGCGCTACATTCTTTATGTTTTTTCATCGATAATAACGCTGGACGGAACACTTGGTGGAGGTGCTAAAGTTACTTCGGTACATAATTCCCTTGGATTTGAAAATTATCTTCGTTTAAGTTTTATAGGATCTACTGCATGACGTTTTACAAATTACGTACATTCCCTTATCGCATTTCATCAACTATAACAATGGCTGCTACTGGGTTTCGCCTAGTGCCATTTTCCGGGCTCCTGACGGAGAATGGCCGTCGATGGTTCGACCAATTTAAAGCATGGACGACGCTACAGAAACTCTCAGACGTTGCGGACATCATAGCTGCCTTAAAACTACTACTAACGAATTCCGCCCTTGTTTGGCTACAGGCCCTTCCCGAAAGCGACGCAAAATCTCTCGCAACAATTAAAAAGGCATTAATCACAACATTTGTGGAAACTCGAAGTACATGGGCATTAGAAAATCGTTTATGGGACAATAAGCAGACGGAGCCCACCGACATCGAAACATACATTCGGGAAACGGAGGACCTTTGCTCAGTACTACAAAACAACCTTGGCAAAGGGTCAGCACTGATATTCTTGGTCCCCTTCCCTCGTGTAATGGCACTGGCAATAAATACATTCTAGTGTTCGTTGATTATTTTACAAAATATGTGGAATTAATTCCCCTATCCGACATTAAAGCGGCAACAATTGCGCGTTCCTTTGTGAACACTATTGTTTGTCGGCATGGGTGCCCAGAATTTTTGCACTCGGAGGAACAAATTTTTTATCTCACATTTTTCGTGAAACATGCAAAATCATGAACACTCACAAAACACAAACAACATCATACCACCCACAATGTAATGGCCAAAGTGAGCGCTATATGGCGTACATTGCTATTCATTGTCAAAGTATTTGGAGGACACCCATGATACTTGGGATCAGTATGTCCCATTCATTCAGTTTGCTTACAACACTACTCCTTGTCCTGACAGCACTCAGTACACGCCATTTTTCCTGGTGCATGGCCGCCATGCTCGCACTTCTCTTGACAATGCTCTGATTCCATCACGTGAAGTGCCACAAACTGCGGCAGCATATATCCAAACGACATTGGCACACGCAGAAATTGCCCGCACGGTTGCTGGGGATATACTAAAAGATCGTAAGGCTCGCATGAAGCAGGTGTCGGACGGCAAAGCTCATATACCAGACTTTTCAATGGGAGATATTGTGTATCTGTACCACCCTCTATCACAACCAGGGAAATCAAACAAACTTCTACGCCCATGGACTGGACCGTACTATATAATCAAAAAGATGAATGACGTTCATGTTCGCCTTCTGCGAGTTGACGACAACAAACTTGTAACTGGTAAAATACACATCAATCGCCTGAAACTCGGGCATCTGAAAAATGCCCCACTTGACGACATACAACAACAGACCGGGGATGATGACGATATAACACAAGAGACTGGGAACGTTGACGCCACTGACACTGTCACAGCGGTCGTCCCTTCAGACCCTGATACAGTTGGGTCCCAAGATGAACAAAAAACCTACGACCAGCGGACTGAACAAAATTCGCGAGCACAGGAACCCCCTTCGTCTAAAGACGACCCACCACTATTTCAAATAGAAAAAAAAAATCGTAAGAAATTTAATGATAAAGTTTGGCAATATAGAGTAAAATGGTTAAATTATGCCAGTACATTCAACTCGTGGGTTGATTTTTCGGATTTAAGTAAGAAGTGTCAGGACCTTGTGACTCGGACTCACAAGGATATTGTGACTGATAAAAAGAGTAAAAGGAAACAGTGAACTTCAAATATAAGTTATTGATGTTATTGTTAGAATGTGACACGTGAGATTTGTCTCAAGTCTTACGTCAATTTGTGATTTATTAGAATACATACACTATGTGTTTAAATAGTGTCTTAAAGTATCAAATTGCTTAATGAAATTGGCACGCTACCATATACATGCTTCATTGGCATACGTACGCGGTATAAGCTGTCACATTATGTTTTCTTGTAAATAGGCATATCGGTATAATCAGTATACCTTTTGACTTAATAGTTCTAGCAGTCTAGTGTATACTATATGTCTGTTTGATTCTAATATATACTGCGCTGTTGTTCATTTGCACTTTATCAAAATATATGATATATTACTTTCTTAAAATAACTTCAGTGGTTCACGATTTTGTGGTGATGCTGTGATCTCAGCCGTTTTTCTCGTTTCAAAATTCTGGCAATTGGTTTCTCTAACTTTATATCACGGGGAAATGATATTTCTCATTCCTTGGTTGTTTTTTTTCGGTCTGTTGTTTTCTGAAATGAGGGTGACTCTTTGGATCGATGTGACCGGTCCTAGATTCAAGGAGTTGCTTCCTTCTCGCATCAGTCGACGGGTGCAGGGGCTCATTTTTTAGAATGACGGGCCGTCAAATTAAGTTTGTTATGATTTTGTTTTCCCCTCTCCTTTTGGACACAGTGGTGGTGTCATTCTAAGTGGCAAGGGCAGATGTTACGATGAGATCACAGCATCATTTCTCATGAACTTTCCTTATCATTATTGACGTATAAGTTTTCATGGAATTTCTGAATATCACTTACATGGAATATAACTTTCATGGAATATCACTTTCATGGAATATCTTAATTACTTTCAATTTGCTACGGTTTGCACATTTATAAGAGGCTAGACCTTTTGCTCTATTGTCATAAAATCTGTGGACCTTGGATAACGTCATCGCCTTTCTTGGTATTGCTATTCAAAGGGCGTTTAGTCATTTTCTTGGTTGAAGGTTTTCCTAGATGTAGAATTTGCAAATCATTAGTGAGATGATTTTCCATGAAGTCTTATGACGTGCTTCCTTTTGTACTGAAACTAAAAGGTTCCTTTATATTTGAACTACATAAATAAAGTAGAAAATTGTAAATGACAAGAATTTAGAGAGAGGTTAGAAACAGTTGCAAACGGTTAGATGGAGTCTGACAGTTAGAGATAGCAAGAGAAAATTATAGTCATAGTCGGAGTTGGCGTTTAAATGAGTTACAATACATTTCAGAAGCTTTATTAATACTGTGCATTCCGTCTCTCCTTTTTGTGCCTTGCGCTACATTCTTTATGTTCTTTCATCGATAATAATGCTGGACGGAACAATAGCATAAGATGTTGCCATTGTGCAGTATGCCTACAGCTAGATTTACCATCGTTTGGCCGTAATTTCTGTAACTTTATACCGTTTCTGTATGCTGCAGCTGACGTTGTGTGATTGCTGCATGTTGTTAATATTGTGGGCATATATGCAAGGAGCTAGACTAAAAACTACTGATTGGCAGCCTGGTGTTCCGTACTTATTGAACACATCCTATGACACAAGATGTTACTAGAAAATTTGATAACTTCAATTAAAGACAAAGGCCTAGAAAGTTTTAGAAATATAACATAGGGCCTATATTTATTTCAGCAGAATTCAAGGAGTAAAAATACTATAAAAAAGTTACAGAAACAACGCACAAAATTTGTTGCAGCTAACGTTAAATCAATGGTAAGTTAAATTTCCATAGTCTATGTAATAGTTGATGTGTGAGGCCAGTAAGAGAAATGCAAGGCTTGAAACACAGTACACCGAAGTTGACTAGTGTTCCGGCTGTATCGACAGAATTATTCTGCCATGTGCACAAAGGATTAAAACAATATCTTCAACACATCCCGTACATACATTGCACAATACGTACGTATACAGTGATATGATAGCATAAACGCTGCTGTGCAGTATGCCTATAGCCTGACAGTCCCGATGTTTCAACAGAATTATTCTGCCATGTACACAAAGAATTCAAAAAATATGTCTTCAACACATCCTCAGCAACATAATACAAAATTAACACTACTGATAATGTAAGAAATCAAAACATTGAAATCGAGCATTAATTCACGGGTATATTGCGTGCCAACGTTGATTTACACATTTCTAGTTCATATAGGTTGGTTCGTGGTGACTGCCAGTGAAGCGACCATTTCACGTCTAGCACCAAAGGTCACTGTGCAGGTCAAATCTTTTTTTCTCAGTTTATGAAAATTCATTTTGGTGAATCAGTTTGAACTTCGATAAATATTTGAGATTTACATAAACTGAATCTGAATATTCATTACCTACGTTTCCAAAGGCGGTAGATAAATTTCTACAGGTTTGACAATCTCAAGTTAATATTACATGTATGGCGCAGAAGATGAGCATTGTGGGAAATATGACAAGATGGCAGCTCATGAATAATGATATGTTCTCAATTTCGAACGCAATTTTTGTCTTTGAAATTAAAGAATCTACCGAACTGGTGTACTTTTTTTACAGGGCACAAGCTCCAATACATGCCTGAAATGTATTCATATAAATAAATGGCTGAACAAAACAAACTTGCAACACTCGCACATGCAGCGTCTTTTCATCAACTTGCAATCAAGCCAAGCATGATGTAGGAATTCTTGTTATTCCCCTCCCCTCCCCTCTCCACTAAAAAAAAATGCAGAAAACAACAAATGCTGCCTAATTCCAACATCTCATTTTATATATTTCTTATGCCTCAACATTAAGTATAATAGACTGAAATTCAGAGGGTGGACTTGTTCCTCCTACTTTAAGCTAGGAGTTAAAAATAATGTAGCCTACAGCAGGGCCATAATTGTCATCTGAAGAGTGGAGGGGGAAACATGACTTCTTATCCAAAAAGTGGGGACAAGAGGCACATTTTCTCCAAATATACTGATTTTTATCATTCTACGGAAATGTGAAGGGACATGTCCCCTGGGAACTACAGCCCTGGCCTACAGTGGTTTTGAAATATTATTTTTTAATTAGCTGTCTTTTAAAAATTGTATTCCTTGAACAGATTGAAATTCTATGATTTATAGGGTGTTTGTTGGATAGATTATTGTGTTTCAGAGGACTCCACTGGGGCTTCTGCCCTCACACCTCCCCAAGACCTTTGTCCCAGTTTCCCTCACTACTTTGTGGAGGGTTATTAGAATAATGGATTGGTTCTACAGTACAATGCTACTGCTGCAGTTATGGGAGAAACCTTCATTTTATTCATTGCTATAATATTTGTTACTTTTAGAGATTCTAAAATAAATGATTATTTAAGAGCTAATTCACATAATTGTGTTCTGCAATTGAGAACCACTTACAATGTTGTTTAACAGTGCTAATTTGTATGCTGAAATTAGTATTACAGGGTAACACAAATTCAAGATCATGATCTTATAATGATAGGGGTTGATAAAATCAAATTGAATAAAATCACCCTAAAATATAAAAAAAACACCATATAAAAGATAAACATTTTGAAGAAAAAGGGAGGGGGGGGAGACCCTTCTGCACTCCCAAATTCTTACTACTGTGTATCTATATCAATCAAAATCTGATTGAGGTCTACAAACTTACTTAAACTGCACTTTATTACTTCTTGAGGAGTTTCCTTTCCCCACCGTTAAAATTTCTGGATACTCCCTCTTTGAAAGGAATGAAATACAAATCAGAACTTCTGTTGGGCAAATCCTGCTGATGCATGTAAAGGAGGGTCTCCTTTGGTTCCCATCCCCCTTTGGCTGTGTCCCTGCTTTCAAGGATATGATTAATATTTTCTTTTTATTCCAGAGGATTTCATGGCAAAATTTGCAAACTTTCTTAAATTGGTTGGTTTCATTAGTTCCATTTCCTGATCAGTTCCTTTTAAATTGGCATTGGCAATGATACAACACTTAAAGAGTTTACATCAGAATGTTGACATGGGGTTTAGTCATGTAGTATCCGGCAGACTTCTTATCTTTCCACAAATACAATATATGATGACAATTGCAAAAACCATGAACAAATATACCTATGATTACTGCATGCTGATAATTGCAATCAAATAATTGTCTTTTGGTCCTTTTGAGGGAGAAAAGTGCTCTACTTTCAATTCTGGGAAAAACCAGAGCCATCCATAATGGATGATTCTCCTCTGACTTTAATGAGAAGATATTGGGGAAGAACTAGAGCTATATAGCTCTAGAGCTCTGAACTTTCCACACTATTTGACAATTTAATGGCATATGCTCTAATTTCTTTAGTGATATTAATTTGACCGTATGTGTAGGCGAGATAAAGAGGTGCAATTGAGACCATTCACCTTAATTGTTACAATTTGTATCCTTTGGTAATTTTTTTATTTTGTGATTTTGCCCCCACTTTTGATATGCAAATTTGATTTTGTGACCCCTGTAAGCCCCCTCCCCCTCCCCACCCCTCCCCAAGATGCATTCCATAACCATGCATATATAATTTTATTTCTCACCTCATGCATAGAAGCACTTTTGACTAATCAATTAAGCCAATTTTAGCTGATATGCTGAAGATGATAGATCTCTTTCTAGTTTTATATCCAATCCATATGATGTTTTTAAAATTCTTATTTGGGAAAAAATTATGGCTGGCCTAAATTTACTTCTTATGTACAATATAGAACTTTTAAGATTGCTTGCATTATGTTGGAATTTATTCACCACTTAAGGCCAGAGATTGTGTATATGCTGAGATGAAAATACACTATAATCCAATGTTTTGATTGGTTGAAATATTCACCAAATCACCGACAAGCCAATCAATTACCACCGCAGCGGAAGTGACGTTACTACGTATTAGATTTATCGGTGAGAGGGAAAGTAATTAACTTTTCCAGGTTTCCAAATAGGCCACACCCACCATAGCAATGCGGTAACTATGTGGGGCAAACAAACCTTAAATCCGCAATCGTACATTACCAATGCGTTGACATTTAGCCTAACCTTGATGTTCGCGAGGCCTGCCACAAGCTTTGATTCATTTATGGCACTTCTCCAGATCTTTGAAGTTTTTAGCAAAAAGGATAAACAAAATTCAGTTTGCTAACTAATTCATGTGGTGATTGGTTAAAACAAGCTGTCAATCATTAAATCCAGAAAGGTTAATTATTTTGAGATGAGATATATTCTTTTAAAGTGAACATGTGCTTTGTACATGATTGTTTTAATGGGGAAGATGTCCTATGAAAATTCTCCAGCACTTTGCAATTCTGTTGAAAATGACTACATTTGTCAGTTTGTTATATTTGTTTTTACCAATATTTCATCATATCATCAACCAACATGAATATCTCGGGTTTTATATCACGTACATGGATATCTTGGGTTTTATACCACATGGATATCTTGGGCTTTATATCAAGTGGATATCTTGGGTTTTATACCACATAGATATCTTGGGTTTTATACCACAGGGATATCTTGGGTTTTATACCACATGGATATATTGGGTTTTATGCCACATGGATATCTTGGGTTTTATACCACAGGGATATCTTGGGTTTTATACCACATGGATATCTTGGGTTTTATACCACATGGATATCTCGGGTTTTATACCACGTACATGGATATCTTGGGTTTTATACCACATGGATATCTTGGGTTTATACCACATGGATATCTTGGGTTTTATACCACATGGATATCTTGGATTTTATACCACATGGATATCTTGGGTTTTATACCAGATGGATATCTTGGGTTTTTTACCTCAGGGATATCTTGGGTTTTATACCAACACACGCTAAATTATTTCTTTTTGAATTACAGAAAGTATCTACCAGTGATGTTAATAGTTGTGTGCCAAACTTTATTAATGCTGATTATCATACATAAAAAAAGGACAATTCCAAGAAAAAGTTATGAAATCATAGAACCCTGCACGTCAATGATGTAGTACTAGCTCAACAGATCAGTGAATGCTTTCCCAATTTTAAATATCAATTAATGTATCATTATTATTGTTGTTGTTCTTGTTGTTGTTGTCGTCGTCGTCGTCATTGTTGTTGTTGTTATTATAAAAAAAAAGATTAGGTTATGTGTCTGAGTGATCCTACTATACCATTTATGATGATACGAGGTTAGAAACTTAAACAGACATTTCTATTCACGATGGAATAAGATTAGAAACTTCTAGAACTGGCATTCTCTTCACGGTGGAAGGAAATTAAAAACCTATAAAACTAGCAAACCAATCATGATTAAATAAGATTAGAAACTACTAAAACTGGCATAACATACACCTGTACATGATGGAATGAGATTAGAGACTTCTAAAACAGGTATTTCTATTCACAATTATTATTGAAAAAAAGGTATTACATTTAGGTGTTATTAAATTATAAAGCCAATGGTGCTGAATTTGTCTAGCATGTCCTCCCTTAAACCTACACAATTAAACTGTATTTTAATGCACAATAAAGAAATAAAACAAACAGAAAAAAATTGGAAAATCTTGACAAAAGATGACTCTAAAAGTAAGTAGTTTCTATTACGTACTGTATGTAAATATACTTCACAAATGACCAGTAGTTTCTTGGTACCTGGAATTAAGACCTGATAAAACGATCTTGCCCCTCCAAACTGGTCAAGATTAAGTGACATTTTGGTATTATTTTTATTTAAAATTCACACAAATTGGCATCTGAACCAAAGAGCAAATCCACCCAAGGATGGATGCATGTATAAAGGCAAATATCCCAATATGGCAAAATCTCAAATAAAACATCGTATTTGACGTAATAAGTTCCCAGGATGAGATTAATGCAAAAATAGAATTGCACCACTTCAAAAGTTTTAGGCTCGAAGTTTCTTTCTAATAAGCTCTCATACTCTGCATGGGGCCGCGTACAGTGTGCTATTTGAATGCATTGTGTGGACTGCATGGTTCCACAGTAACCACCACAAAACATCGTTGAGCATCAGATGCAAAAATAAGCAACGAATATAACAAAACTTTAGTATTTTAATTTTTGAATTTTTTAGCATACAGAGACAGAGATTACAAACAGAGCCATAAAGAATCTGTGTAATTACCCTCACCTCAAATAGTAATCATTGCAACCCTTTTGAAAATCTCTTCAGCAGTAGGTGGATCAATTGAAAGTGAATACTTCACGTAAAAACCTCATGAAATAGAGGAAGTCAAAATGAAATCTTGCGATCAATTAAGTCAACTTAAAGAAATGCAGTGTTAGCATGCATGTAGAATATATTCAATGTTTCTGATTGGTTGAAATGTTTAAACAAATACTAGCCAATCATGAACAAAATTGGGGGTGACGTCTGTTATAGATTGACTGGTGGAGTGTCTAGTAGTTTTCTTGGGACGATTGATCGAGATCCGTTAATTTTTCCAGAAATTCCAATTTTTCAAAAAGCATTACAGGCAACCTTATTTGTTCCACAATGATAAAACATTTCACAATAATAAAACATTTCACTTCAAGCATTCTCCAATTATAAATCCTTCCAAAAGAATCACTTGTAAATTGATTTAAAGTGGAGATTATAGCATCATGTATCAGATTTACTGGAGATGAGTCAAATAATTTTCGTAGAATGAAATTTATTTTTTAATTATTCCAGGTTTACATATTCATGCAATTATATTTCATATACCATGTGTACAATCATATAAGATTTCAAGCATAATCCAATTATAAATCCTTCCACCAATAGAAACAGCTTTAAGCTAAGTAGAATTAATGTTGAACACAAGATTTTGTATGCACATAAAAAATAGTCACACTGGCTTCAAATTCTCCAGTTGATTATCACATAAATTTGCAACCTTATAAAGTAATGGGAAAAAAGAATTGGCCTTCCTAAATTGCAACCAATAGTCATATGTGAAAGTCCTCTTAAAAATCATAACAGAAAAATCAGAATTAGTAATTAATCTTATTATGTAACCACACATAATGTACACCAAACTATATATAAAAGGAAATAAGACCTTTGTAACATCAGTTCACTCTGTATTCTTTAATGTACATTATTTCTTCAACACATTACCATTTAGTAAGTACAAGCTATTTAAGATATTTGCCATTTATCCTAAAAGTAATAATTAAAATGAGTTGGTCTGTACAGAAGCACACACACCTTTAGATATTTATGTGTATTTTAGTACCTGCTACATTAATTTTTTTATTATGGAGAAGGAAGTTAAACTACATTTATTTTGCATGTAAATTGGTTCTATATATTTTGATAATTTGACAATGTACGCATATAATTCAAGTCACCTATAAAAGTTTATAAGTAACTTTAGTTTTAGGTTTTTGTGGATTTTCTCTCAATTTGACAATAATAAACTCGATAAAATTAGGGAGGGATTAAGAAAGTGAGAAGCAACTGACATGGAAAAGCAGATCTTTCCAGGGGGTTGGTTGGTGAAATCTGGCCAATTGGAAGAGCTAAAAGCAGATCTTTTCAGGGGGTTGGTTGGTGAAATCTGGCCAGTTGGAAGAGCTAAAAGCAGATCTTTTCAGGGGGTTGTTTAGTGAAATCTGGCCAGTTGGAAGAGCTAAAAGCAGATCTTTTCAGGGGGTTGGTTGGTGCAGTCTGGCCAATTGGAAGAGCTAATTGGCTCTTCTATGCAAGCCATACTCATGCCCTCTCCTGATAGTTAATTATTTTCACAGAATAAATTGTCATAAATAGCTTTAAAATGATCAAAATTGCCTAACATGCTCAGTCCATTTTTACAAAGGCAATATTTTTCTGGATACTTTGGTTTGGAAGGCAGCTGTAATGTTGCATAAACTTTCTCTTTCTTGAAGTTCAAGTGTTTAGTTGCACATGTTTAGGTTTGTTAACTATCAATGTAATAATCTTTTCTTTTTTTTGTCTTTTTGAAACAAACTTGCTTTCAAAAAAAAAGATCTTTCATTTTGGGCCCCAAGGTCTTCAATTTTGACCCAAAAATCTTCAACTTTTGGATAAAAAAATTTCAGGCTTTTATCGAAAATCTTCAATTTTGGACCAAAACTTTTAAGTATAGACCTCAATCTACAACATAGAACCAAAAACTTTAATAAAGGGAGGTGAAAAGGAATTTCTTTGTCAATTTCAGGAAATCATCATTTTTCGGGAATTTTCCTTTATTTTCATGAAATCTTCAATTTCCGGGAACTTTTTTCAATTTCCTGGAAAATTCTTTACTTTCCAAAAAAGCACTGTCAATTTCGAGAATTTTTCAGGAACTGTTGCCAAAATCGAACAAAAATCCAGAGGACATGTCCCCCACTTTTTGCATATTCTAATGTTTTCTGTACTTGATAATTTGATGCAAATATATCATGCCGTATGTGACAAAATCACGGGGGTTCAGTTGATCAACGATGCTATACATTATGACATCATCATGACACATCACTTTGGTGTTCTACCATGCGCACGCGCTGTCTATAAAACGTAACTTTACTATGCCTCTGCCACGCGTACGAGCTATGTGCTCCATTGTACAACTACGAGTGTGCAGTGTCTGAGTGATGACAACATGCATGTTCTGGTTGATAACTCAGTGATGCATGTGTATAGCTGTGACAGAAAGATGGGAAGTTTGATATCAATTTATTAATATCCCCCTCACCCACCCCACCCCCACCCCTCTACCACCAAAAAATTGTTATTATTAAAAAAAGGACTGACCTTTTTAAATGAGTAGTCATTGACACTGAATTTGATCATTTTCATATATGATTTTACATTTTTACTCAGCTGATATATCGGGTGATCGAATACAATATTATACATTTGTACGCACCCTCTAGTCCACCAAATTTCATACCTTTTGGGCCCCACACCAAATGCGCATTGTATACAGCTGACAGATCCGCTCCCCCTACAAAAATAAGTAAATAAAAACCTGGTTATACCCTTTGTTGGTATATTTCTAAAAATCAGGCTAATTTTCCAAAGTTCATTTATTGATCAAACAAATCCTTTCACAGACAAATAATTAAATTTGGTTGTACACTTCAGCGAAGATCTTGCTTAATCCTGTAATGTCTAATAAATGCTAGAACCTTGGGGTAAGACATTTTTTTTCAAACATGTTGTGTCCCCCACCTATGACTACGGATTGATGCCCCTGATGTAAAGTAGTCGTTACTAGTACACTGCTTTGATCAGTGCCTCAAATAGTGCTGTATAAATTGTTGTTGTTGTTGTTCTTGTTCTTGTTGCAAGATATTCAATTAGACAGCATTGTTTTAAGCCAAATGTCTTTCTATACAACTTAACTCTCATTTAGGATTATTCAGTTGTTGTATATCCTGTTAGAATAAACTTGCTGGTCTTGTCGTGCCTGGTTTGTTGTATTTGGTTCCTCATATACTGAACTGTCATTTGTAGAATTCATCTTCTTTGTGACTTTGTCCCGAGGCACATCGTGCTGGTGGAGATTATTCTGTTGGTTCACAACCGCGATGCAAGATCCAAGATCTCGCTTCTTGCAGCAGATACAGTAAATGAGCACCACTGTAGATGAAATAATGATACCAATTATGATGCCAAGCACAGTGAACAGAAAGATGAGAGAAGTACAGTCGGTTTGCAAATCAGTCAGTTCGGAACATTTTGTTGTACCAGGGAGCTCCCTGTTTGTACCCATTGCCACTGTTGGTGGTACTGTAGTTGCTTGTGGTAGAGTATTTGCTGGTGGTATACATATGTCAATTTTGTCACTTGTTAGATTTACTGTTATGTCGACACATTGTGCATAAGTGTCAGTTATTTCGCTACACACTGGAAAGTTTGAGGATAAGAATCTCAAAAAATATGTTGGATATTTATCAAGTACTGTAAAATTCAGATATGGAATGAGATCCTTTCCAGCAATAGCTTTACTTGAAAATGCTACAGTATCACCATCCAAGCAGAAGTAGAAGGTGTAATAGTTTCCAAGTTCTTCAACATTGTGCTTAACAAACTGTAGTTTTTCAGCTCTTGATGGTATAAAGAATAGCAATCCACAAAGGAAAAATAAATTGGTTGCTATGGCGAGTTCCATTTTTTCCATAACTTGAAAATGATATGTCGTCAAACTTGTGGTATCAACTTTGACATGAATTTCTCTACCTCGTTATAAAAGGGTGAAAACCTGGTGTTTATCAACTTCTGTCCTGGTCGCACGAGACTGGCATCATGCAGGCTATGGCTTGGCATCTGTGCTCCGTATAGGAGTCTTGCCGAGTTCCTGTAAGGGAGGATGCATGTACCAACAAACAAAGAAGAAATTTATTTCTTGTGAATATGGGTCAAAGTTTAAAATTGGTGTGAATCAGTAAAGGATAAAGGTAAGAAAGACATCCAGGTAATATCCAATGTAATATTTACACAGTGCCTTTTCTATTTATGAGTTCCTCCAGATTTGAAGTTAGTAGAAGACTTTCATCATATTGCATTTAGGATAATGAGCTGTTTCCCACTGAAATTGCTTGTCAGTTTTAAAAGTGTCAATCTTAAGACAGAGCTGCTAGTCTTTCTTGGAGTTACAAATTAAAGTAATGACTCTTTTCTAGGAGTTGCTGTACTTAATGAAGTGTTGGCATGACTTTGTCCCTATGGAAACAACTTTCAGCATTGTATTTGAATCATATAAGCAGTGTTGCAACTTTTGAACATTAACTCCTCTTGCAAAGAACACATTATAGGGATTTAAAATACTTTTAAAAAATCGCTTTTTTGTCATTATCGAACTTAAAACTTTCAAATGACAACTTGTTCAACGTGAATCATAGTTTACAGACTTAATATTGAACGATATGTTATATTTGCACAAAATTCACATACTATTTTTTCCCCCAAAGATAAGCATTGTTATGTATGGTTCAATGAATTTTCATTGTGGTGTAGTAAGGTCAAACATTTTCAAAAAAATTGTATTTGATATTTACTATGCCACCACATTTCATATGGTTTAAGAGGCCTACCCTAATTTACCTTCAGTTTTCATATTTTGGAAAAGGTTGGGGTGTACAGTTTGGGGATTCATCAAAATTAACAAACTTTTATATTCTTCGAAATTGACGAATATCTGTGCTAATCCTATTCATTCGTGCATTTTGGCTGTTAGCATCACACTAAGATATTAGATGTTACACAGACATTTTGTTATGTGTGATCATTTCGGAAAATGTGGTTTGACCCTCCGTACACAGTGATATGATAGCATAACATGTTGCCATTGTGCAGTATGCCTACAGCCAGATTTTCCATCGTTTGGCCGTAATTTCTGTAACTTTATCCCGTTTCTGTATGCTGCAGCTGACGTTGTGATTGCTGCATGTTGTTAATATTGTGGGCATATATGCAAGGAGCTAGACTAATAACTACCGACTGGCAGCCTGGTGTTCCGTAGTTATTGAACACATCCTATGACACAAGATGTTACTAGAAAATTAAATGACTTTAATTAAAGACATAGGCCTAAAAAGTTTTAGATACATAACATAGGGCCTATATTTGTTTCAGCAGAATTCAAGGAGTCAAAATACTATAAAAAAGTTACCGAAACAGTGCACAAAATTTGTTGCGGTTAACGTTAAATCAATGGTAAGTTGAATTTCATAGTCTATGTATGGGTTATAGTTATATGTGAGGCCATGATATCTTTGCTTTCATTGTGACATCACCAGTGCTCTTAGAAATATCTGTGTTAATTGTTGGAGTTCTATTTATTTCCGATTGTGTTGTAGCACCAGTAATTGATTGATTTTTACAGACATCTGTTTGTATGGGCAGCTGTAAGCATTCCATCGATCCTCAAACTTAATGCATGTTTATGCACTTGTCAATTGTGTGACTCACCCTACACCCCCGGACAAGGTGAGTCATTGTACCAAAAAGGGTGGACAAAACATGTACATTACTCAAAATCAGTCACCTCTGTACAAAGTCAATGGGTCTGAAGTAAATTGACTCACCCCAGAGTCACTCTGGTGACTGACTCACCCCAGAGTCACTCTGGTGACTGACTATTTGGTACAATGACACACATGTGAGTCACTATTCTATATGGCAATGACTCACCTTTGACTAACATTGCCAGGGGGTAGTAGGGGTGAGTCATACAACTGACAAGTGCATTACTGTTGTATCCTTGCCACTACTGTAAATTGGTATTTTACAATTTTCTATTTTAACTGAAAAGTCAAGGCTACTTTCTGTTAATGACCTTAATTGATCACCAATTAAAAGCTTTCACTTGATGCTGGAACTCCATCTATGTAGCAAGTGTATGTCACAAACACTGTTCCATTTGAAATCAATTTGTCCATTTGGAACTCAATTACTCGCAAAGATTGAAGCGAAAGCAACAAAATTATCAGTAAAAGATAAAAGCAGCCATGATTCAATCTTATCCTATACAATAATATTCACAAAATGGAAATGATGAACATTTAGCTGTTGAATGTTGAAGCTTGGTGTTTTATGTTATTTCATGTGATTGTGTAAATTGTCCGCAATTCTGCAATATATGATCCACAACGTGAGACATGAAAATACTCCTGACACAAACAGTTTGATGCACAATTAGGGGTCCATAGAAATTGTTCAAATGATGAATTTCTAATAAAAGTCCAAAATTATTAGAAAAAAGGCTAGCTAGATGTTCACCAAAGAAAATACAGGGATGAGTTATTTTCAGAAAACTTAATTTTTATTGCAATAAGTTATATACACATCTGTATCACAAGTTCTTTGTGTTGATTGTACAAAAAGTTTTCACCACCACCACAAAAAAATTAATAATAAATCAAAGGTGCCCAAAGTTAGAAAAGAAGTTTTTCTTTAAAATTGTGAACAGAATTGGTGCTAACTACCCACTCAGGCAAACCATTCCACTCATTAACAACTCTTTTTTTTTTAATACATAGTGTATAGTAATATAGATATTCCAGTCGCTCAAAGATTATTTATCAAATCTGTATTTTCCTAGAAGTTCCTGCAAGTTCATATACACGAATGTATCGTGTCAAGTATCTTAGTAGAAATGTTCATATAGTTACCTCAATTCCAAGACGTTAATAGTACAAAGAAATTGGAACTTGGAGCTTGCTGTATGTTATTCTGAATAATCACAAAAGTTGTTCAACTGCTTATATCTCAGATGTGTATGCTGTAAGAGTTTAGTAAATCAGTAAGGGAAGTGGTAAATTTTACAGATTTTTATCATCTAATTTGTGTAACAATTGTGTGTTGCCAAAGACATTGTTCACAAAGAGGAGGCAACTGTGAAAAAAACTTCACAAATGGTGGTTACTTTCCAAATAGCTGGTACAACACTGCTTTATTATTGGTCTACATGCAGACAGTTATGATCATTTATTGAAAAGAACATTAAAACAAATGAGTTGTGGAATGGTTTGCCTAAGTGGGTAGCTCCAATTTTGTTCGCAATTTCAAAGTCAACATTGATAAGTTCTTTACTAACTCTGGGCGTCTTTAATTTTTTTTTTTTTTTTTTTTTTGTGGTGCTGGTGGTGTTAGTTTGGGCTTTTTATGGGGTGACTCACCCTTCTTAGCCCATCATCTTGTTATGTTTAATGTTATTTTGAAATGATAGTTATTGTAAATAGCATATTTTGTTTTGGGATTTACAGCTGGTCTGATATTTTGGCATGTATATGTATGCAAAATGTGTGACTTTTAAACAAGGCCAACAGGAGCAGGATTTACTTTAGTGATGTAATTTGTTATTTCATGAATCTGAAAATTCCCCATGGTATTTTCCCTAAATTATAAACAACAATTAAGGTTAGACCTAAATGAATTAAACGTTATGTCATGATGGCAAAAATTAAACAATCAGTTTTAACAATTAGACACAATATATATTAAAGTTTGTTGTTAAGTAGACTTAGAAGGATGCAATTTTGTTGTTCATTTTAATTTGATCTGGAGGGCTAACATTCTTGAGATTTGGTGCTCATTATTTTTTTAGATTTCAAAAGGGCACTTTCTCAACAAAAGAGGGTTCAGGAATTTGAAGCTTCGTTTTTGTATAAAAGGGCAACAAAATCTTGAAATTTCGGGTGTTCAGTACATTTTAGATTTAAAAGAACACTTCCTCAACAAATTGGGGTTCGTTTGCTCGGATGAACCCCCATGGCTACGGGCCTGCTGCTGACATATTCAAGCTAAATAAAGCTATTCCAATGGAATGAATATGCTAGCTAAAGTTTGTGGAAAAGTATTATCAGTTAAAGTCCTGCATACAAAGACATCCCCTTTCAAACATGCATTCAAAAAAAATGTAATTTTGTCTTAATAATAAAAATTAATGTATAGAACTATTGATAAGCACATACCAGATATAAGATGCTTGTGGCACAAGTATAACAAATGCAAATAATAAACAAAAGATAATAATAGTAAAACAAAAGGATAAAGAAATTATGAAGAAGCTTTAGTGACTTATCTAAAGTGGGTTTTTAAATCTTTCTTAAATCTTGTGGAGAGTGGGTGAATACCTAATGAAGATGGAAGAACTGCATGGTTCCAAAGACGAGGGACTGAAACAATAAATGATCTTGCCCCCCCCTCCCCCCCCCCTCCCTTTCCCAGGGAATGAATTGACTTGTGCTCATGTTAGAAAAATTTAGAGGTGGATCTTACATTAAGTGCTCCATAAATAATATGCATAATTGCATACATTATGCAATATGATACTGGTAAGCCTTGTAAATTCATTAAGGCATAATTATAGGCTAATTATGGGACATTCACATTTCACACCCATTATCCAATAACTGATGTCAAAAACCTCTGATATTGGCAATACCAAACAACTACACTCCCATTCAACCACAAAACCTTATCTACAATCATAAGACCTGTTTATATATCAGCAGTTTTAGACAATGTTTTTTAAATATATCTATATATATATAAATAAAAACCACGTTGGTTTACTGCATAATGTGTTCGAAATGTCCACAAGTTTCTTATATTGGTGAGACTGGAACCTCTTTTCGATTGAGGTTCAATAACCACAAGCAGTCTATTTGCGATTTTGATGGTGACAGTGAGGGTTATCCCATGGCAAGGCATTTTAATTTGCCTAGACATAAGTTGGAACATTTGAAGGTGGTTCTCATCAGGGGGAACTTTAGAAGCACGGAAGAGAGAAACTTGTTTGAATTGCAATTCATGATTAAAACTAAGAGCCACATCCATGGACTTAATAAAGACCTGTCTTATCTTTCTCCTTTTTCTGTTTTTAGGGAAAATGTTTCCACTTCCACTTCGTCTCATTAGTCCTTCTCTTGTTTTCGTGCCGTAGCGCATTTTAGCGAAGGTTTTTTTTTTTTTTTCTCTTTCTCTGGGCGCTTTTCCCCTTCTGCGCCTACTATTTTATTGGCGCTCTTTGAAATGTGCTAACGTGCAAGCTATCATCGCTGTTATCTTCTAGCGTCATTTAACTTCATACCACTGAAGAAGGAAACAGGAGTTTTCGAAATATTTGGTTTTTAAAATAATCTGTTGGCTAGAGACATTGTCATTTTTTCCTATTTTGTTTTCTTTTATATATATATATATATATATATATATATATATATATATATATATACATATATATATATATATATATATATATATATATATGTATGTATGTATATATATATATATATAATATGTATATGTATATGTATATATATATATATGTTATATATATTTATTATATATATATATATATATCATATATATATTATATATATATTATATATATATATATATGTATATATAGATAAATATGTATATATTATATATATATTATATATATGTGTGTATGTATCATACAGGGTGGCATAGTATGTGGGACTGGATGGCTTGGTACTGGGTTGCTTGGTATATGTGGGATGTTGTCTGGATTTCATGTGTGATGGCATGCTGGATATGATATGGAGTGGCCTGTGGGATAGGTTGGGATCACATGTGGTACAGCAGGAGTCAAATTTTACAGTTTTCACCACTGCTTTCTTAAAAACACTGTTCCGGATCAAATTTCACTGTTCAACATTTTGTCAATAAAAAAGCACATTCCTTGTTTTAAATTAAATAATATACACCATTTTTATCATAAGATATACTTGTGTAAAGAGAAACATTTAAATTATAGTCAGAATGCTGCTGCGCACGTGTCATAACTCTTAACCAAATAAGGCTGTAACACATATTGTATCGTATGTATATGCGGTAAATACATAACCAAACCTATGATAGTTGCGTTCACATGCAAATGCATTATCGGGGATGTGAGTAAGATATTAAAAATTCTTTTGAAGATTATTAATATGTAACACAAGTTATTACGTCTTTGGCAAATGGCGTGTGGGTAAGAGGGGGGGGGGGGCCAATAAACCACGTGGTGAAAATATGGAATAACTGCAGAATCCAACGCAATTCTGAAGGTGTACCCCTAGACTAATAATGAAGGCCGAGTTGTAGTGTTTTGGAAATGGTGGCAGTATTTTGGTTTTTATTTTATGTGGAACATCAGTCAATATTTTTTAAGTCCAGTATAGTAGAAACTTGGCTAGTTTGCAAGTGAGGTCATAGTCGTAGTGACTTGGAAATGGGTTGTAGGTTGTAATGGTGGCAGTATTTTGATTTGTATTTCAGCTGGAATAGCAGTCAATATTTTTTAAGTCCAAAATTTGATTAGAAACTTGGTCCTTGTCTGCAGGGAAGTCATAGTCACCGTGAAATTAGTGGTGGTATTTAGGTTTGTATTTCATGTGGGACATCAGTCAATATTTTTTAAGCCCAATATGAAATTTGGGGTTAGTCTGCAGGCGAAGTCATAGTGAGTTGGAAATTTGGTGGCGGTATTTTGGGTTCTACTTCATGTGGAACATTAGTCAATATTTTTCCAAGTCCAGTATTCTTTGTTTGACATCGTAGTGATGTGTTGGACTTAAAACTTGGTCCTTGCCTGCAGGTGAAGTCGTAAGTGCTGGAATTTGTCCTTTGTCTACAGGAGAAGTTGTAATGATGTCCAAACCCTTTAGCTTAGTTATGTATTGCAAGTATAATATAAGTCATGGTCAAAATAAAGTGTATAAATGTTTGATGTAATATGAACATTATAATCAAATGTAATATCTGGCTGATTATCTAAAATTACAAAATTTCAATAATAATTGTTTGATGGAGTCATGTATACTTTTATTTCGGCCATGAATGAGAAATGAAAACATTCATAATAATGTTGTACCAATTAAAAAAATATTCATTGAATATCATGCAATTTTAGTATATGTGTGTTTACAGTATATTACAAATAACTATAATAAAATGAGGTTGTAAGTGCATAGTAGTTGATTAAAATATCTATAAAAACAGCAGTTAGAAGATGATATTGATGCAATAACAAACACTTTTATGGAGTTGTGTCATGTTTGATGAAGATACCCTCCCCGGGGACCCATTGCATTTGTTCATTTAGCTGATCATCATATTATATTTGATACCAGAAAGAAAGGTGCATAAGTTCAAGAGACATAGAAATTCACGCTGCAGGCCTGAAAATTACTACTTGATTAATGCAGTGCTGTAATATAAAAGTATTATACTGAACACATTGTGACTTAATGAAATACTATAAATGAGGCAAGGAACTGGAATTTCCCATTTGACAACAACAAGTTTCACGGTTTATCATCAATGTTGAAGTATATACAAATAATTGAGAGCAAAGACGGATGCGTAGGCCTATAAGTCATCTTGCAGTAGATTGGATTGTGCGCATGCGTGCATCAATGTTAAAAGTATATACAAATAAGTGAAAGCAAAATGGAATACGCATGTAAAAGTATAAACCATGTACTTATGGAGTCGTTACTACACATGCGTACATCAATGTTGAAATATTTACAAATTATTGAAAGCAAGAAGGAATACGCAAGTAATAGTAGGTCTATAAACCACAGGCAAATAAGGAATAGAAAACAAATCTGAAGTGTTATCATCAATGGAGTGACTTTGCATGCGTACATCATTGTTGAATTATATCAAATAATTGAAAGCAAATCCGAATACGCGAATAATAGTAGGCCTAGGCCTATAACTCATCTTCAAATTGAGTGACTTTGCGGTTGCGTACATCACTGTTGAAGTATAAGCAAAGACAAATACGCAAGTAGTAGTGTAACCAGTAACCCATCTTCCAATGAAGTCATTGTTGGATACTTGGTTAGCATAAATTGCACAATATTCACCCCTAATATTCGGATTGGCAAAAGGTTTGCTACAGTTCAGAATATGGCGGATATAATTATAATATTGACACAACATTCTTATATTTGATACCTGTTTACTGTAGCATAAATTGTTCAAAATTTGTTTAATTTAAACGTTAACCATTTCCTAACATTTTTTACTTGGATGTACCTGATTAGCCTAAGTTGTGCAATATTTCCCCACAATATTTGGAATGGTAAAATATGACTACAGTTCAGAATAAGATGGCTATAAATATAATATTGACACAAATGATAACACTTCCCAACAATCTTGGGACTATATAACCCATCTTCCAATTGAGTGTTTTTGCACATGCCTACATAATAATAGAAAGCAAGGACAAATATGCAAGTAGTATGGAACCCATCTTTCAATTGAGTCGTTGTTGTATACCTGATTAGCATAATATATTAATGATATTCATATGTTATAGTCAATATTATAACTATATTCATCTTATTCTGAGCTGATAGTCATATTTTGCCATTCCGAATATTAGAAGGGGGGTGGGGGAGAAACCAAACATTTGAATTAAACAAATTTTACACAATTTATGCTAAAAAATATGTCATTTTGATAACCTAAAAGTCACATCAATTCAAGAAATCCTCTTGTATGTTGTAATATTGCTTCCAGCACTGAATTATTGTTGGAACTTGATAACTGTCCATATACTTTAGAAGTTCCAGTGTTTGTACAGAGTAAATACCTGGTGAGAAGTTATAGCCGCATCAATTAAAAAAATCCTCTTGTAATCTTGCTTCCCGAACGTTTGTTGCTCATTTGATTCGTACCATTTGTGGTTTTCATAAACTGGGTTGTGAAATGTTCTTTGCAAATGAAATTATTTCATTCCTGGAACACTTTACCCACCCACATGAGAACTTCTACATCCACCACAGTATTTAAAAGCTCTTAAAGACCAACTTATTTTGATATTTTTTATTTTGTTTTATTTTACTTTGTAAGCGCCATTGTACTTTGGTGAATGGCGTATTTAAGTAACATTTATTATTATTATTATTCCGTAATGGTTGCTGGATCCTTCTTAAGAAAAATAGCAGTGTTAAACCTAGATCTGGGAAGTCTTGTTTTTATGATGTATCCGAAATTGTTGAGTTCCTTGACAGCAGTCAGGAATTCTTCATCCGTCGTTGTTCTGTGAAGTCTGGGTCTAGCTAGGTACGCATTATGCCTGGACGGTTACAGCTTTTCCAGCAAAATAGGCGATGGTGACTTTCAGATCCAGAAGTGTAGGTTGTTTTTTGGTAGGATCCATCACTGAGGACACAATGTCCAGAAGCAACTGTAAAGAAGAATTGAATTTTTTTTTAATAGTTTTGTAAATATGAAATAAATGGTAGATATATGCAAGAAGGAGACGTTACTATATTTGTTACACGTGACTTATGAGGGGTGGCATATGTAGCTTGAGGAGCTAATAAGGCTTAAATTTTGTGACTGTACTTCTCAGCCAATTCAAACATCTTCCGCCACCTCTAAATTCCACAACAACTAAGGTTTTCAGAATAAAGAAAATTAAGAGCAAATCATAACCACAAACTTACTGTAGCAAATAGTGAGACCACTTTATCTTAATTAAAATGATCACACAATAAGGACTTCACTCATTGCTAATATGATACTCAGCACCAACTTCCACAACAACAGAATAAAGAAAATTAAGGTTTTCAGAATAAAGAAAATTAAGAGCAAATCATAACCACAAACTTACTAAAGAAAAATTAAGAGCAAAATAGTGAGACCACTTTATCTTAATTAAAATGATCACACAATAAGGACTTCACTCATTGCTAATATGATACTCAACACCAACTTCCACAACAACTAAGGTTTTCAGAATAAAGAAAATTAAGAGCAAATCATAACCACAAACTTACTGTAGCAAATAGTGAGACCACTTTATCTTAATTAAAATGATCACACAATAAGGACTTCACTCATTGCTAATATGATACTCAGCACCAACTTCCACAACAACTAAGGTTTTCAGAATAAAGAAAATTAAGAGCAAATCATAACCACAAACTTACTGTAGCAAATAGTGAGACCACTTTATCTTAATTAAAATGATCACACAATAAGGACTTCACTCATTGCTAATATGATACTCAACACCAACTTCCACAACTAAGGTTTTCAGAATAAAGAAAATTAAGAGCAAATCATAACCACAAACTTACTGTAGCAAATAGTGAGACCACTTTATCTTAATTAAAATAACCACACAATAAGGACTTCATTCATTGCTAATATGATACTCAGCACCAACTTCCACAACAACTAAGGTTTTCAGAATAAAGAAAATTAAGAGCAAATCATAACCACAAACTTACTGTAGCAAATAGTGAGACCACTTTATCTTAATTAAAATGATCACACAATAAGGACTTCACTCATTGCTAATATGATACTCAACACCAACTTCCACAACAACTAAGGTTTTCAGAATAAAGAAAATTAAGAGCAAATCATAACCACAAACTTACTGTAGCAAATAGTGAGACCACTTTATCTTAATTAAAATAACCACACAATAAGGACTTCATTCATTGCTAATATGATACTCAGCACCAACTTCCACAACAACTGAGGTTTCAGAATAAAGAAAATTAAGAGGAAAAATCTGACCCGACCTGGTTATGTATCAGGTTGGGTCTGACTGTTCGAAACTTTAAGGAGCAGAACAACTAATGGGTATGTTGGTAAACCTTTATACAAAGGCTACTCTATGTTAATGTGGAAATGTCAGATAAACTATAGTGGTTGTGACGTTACATTGACCGAATAGTGACTGCGACTACACCTGTACAGGCTTAGAGGATATTCAGAAGAATGCGTTGGATTCTGCAGTTAATTCCAAAATATATTTTCCCAACAAACAAAAACTTACAAGGCAGTAGAGAGAAAAATGAATTCATGGGGATGTTTGAACAAAAAATTATGCATCCAACAAAAGCTGATTGTATCAATTATAATGTGTGGGTCAGTGGGAAATTCTAACCTATCCTGGCCGATTATCAAAGTAATAAGAGTGACACGGTCAATTTGACCGTGATGGGAAATCATATTTTGTCAATAAACAACAAAAAATTGGGTTCACGCACAAAGTTAAGATAACAAACCTTTGAAAGTCCCATCTTGCACGACACTCATACTCAACAATTCTGAATTTACTATTATGCGAGGATAAAACCAGTAATCCATATACATTGAAAGAAATTTGTATTTCCCACCTGCGCTAGCGCTGCAGACCTGCATGGGTCTATGCAAATTATGTTCTGCGCAAGTCTGTCCATTATTTTGCATCCGGCAACCCGTCACACACACACACAAAAATTAAACTTATTTCAGTCACGCCCGTTTTTTACCGTACAAGACTAACATACTGCTCTCACCCTAATGACTGATCCCACTGCAGTGTACTAAACATGTGCATCACATAACGTTGTGTTGTTCATTGCATTAATTAGGCCTTGACCATTGCACATGTTCAGAGCTTGCAAAATTTGCCATAAATATATACATACATTCATACATCCTCTTTGGTCTTCAATAGGTGTTGAACGGCCGTATGATTTTTTTCATCATCTTAATCCAACATTTGGTAAGTTCACAACCAAGCACTTTAAGTATGCATAAGGAAAACATTTACAGCAATAATGTCCTCACAATCATAAAAAAGTTCATATTGCATGGGAAATGGATCGATGGAGAACATATAAGGCTTCCAGTGAGTATCCAATCTATTCTTAAAAGTGTAAAGAGCTGGTGCTAATACAACTTTGTTAGGGAGGCCATTCCATACATTTACATGAGAAGAACTTCTGGCGAAGAGTGGAATAACATCTCGTTTTTTAGGCTTATAACTAAGGCCACTTATTGGTGAATTGTCTAGCTGAAAGGGAAGGTCTGCAACATTGTAAATTCCATGGATATACTTGTATGTCTCAATCATATCACCCCTGATACCCCTGTACACAAGAGATAGTAATCCAAGCTTTTTAAGCCTCTCCTCATAATCTACATCTTTGAAGCCTGGTACAAGTTTGGTTTCCCTCCTCTGTACCGCTTCGAGCATCTTAATCTGCTTCTCAAATTGTGGGTAAACAACAGTATTGCAGTACTCTAGTTGAGGTCTCACAAGTGTCTTGAGCAAGATAATGAGGGGATCCTTTGTGAGTCTTTTATTGAAGGCCCTGGATCTTATTAGCCTTATTGACTTTTTTTTTTATGTGGATGTCAAACTTTAGCTTGTCATCAACCACGACTCCTAGGTCTTTCACCTCGGATACTGCTTTTAGAATAACATTATCCATCTGGTAATCGAGTAATTGGTTATTTCTGCCCAAGTGCATAACTTTGCATTTATTAGCATTGAAGAACGTCTGCCACACTATTGCCCACTCTTGGAGACTATGTAGGTCAATATTGAGGTCATCATAGTCCTTCCCGTTGGTAATCTCAGAGAAAATCTTAGCATCATCGACGAATAACTATATACAGCAATGAACTACATCAGGCATATCATTAATGAAAAGGGTGAAGAGTGTCGGTCCTACCACATTACCTTGAGGTACTCCAAATAATATCTCCGTCCAAGTTGACTTAATTTCCCATTTATTACCACTCTCTGTCTTCTTCCTATCAGGAAGTCCTTGAACCAACCCAGGATGTTACCACCAATGCCGTAGCTTTTTATCTTTTCCAACAATCGTACATGCGGAACACTATCAAAAGGCTTTGGAAAAGTCAAGATAAATGGCATCCAGACACTGGCCTTTATCAATCATATCTGTCCAAAGATCTAAGCAACTTGATTGCACATGATCTCCCTGGAATGAAACCATGATGTAATGAATTGATTTTTGTCTATGTGTTTCATTACATGGTCCCTAGTGATAGCCTTCATTAGCTTACACACCACACTGCTTAAGCTGACTGGCCTGTAATTCGACCTATCCATGAAGCAATATCTTTCCTTAGGAGAAATGGTCCATCAATCATTCACAGTTATGCACACATCAGCTCAGGCATATGATACAAACACAAAACTTTGTAAACAAATTCTTCCCACTAAAACACCTAACACGGATGAGTGATTTCAATCACAAAAGTACCCCAATTACTGCTTTGTGTAATCTTATACACACAAATAACCTTGGGCTACTTGACTGTGGTATGCATGGGAATGGCAAATAAACAATTAATGTTTGGAGTGGAAGCACAATAAACTGAACAGGAAGTCGGGTTGGTAATTGCCATACTTGAGTTTTCAGGATTAACTCAGGTGTTGGGTGCGGGTAGGCTTAGAGAGAAACTTTTTGTCATGAGTCAGACTTCAGGCTTTGTTTGAAGATTGGGGTGACATGTGAAACCTTCCAACTTTGAGGCAGTTTTGCTCATCCAATGACTTCTGCATAATTATTGAAAGAGAATTTCCAATGACTGTGCTCAGTTTCTTCTATATACGGGGATGAAGTCCATCAGGGCCAGGGGACTTTGATGGATTGAACATATCCAGTTTCTTTATAACCACATCACCCGTTATCTGTATGTGATCCAATGGTATGTTGGTGCTACAAATATCTCTGGTGATGACTGGTATATTGCTCACATCGTACCTCGTGAATACGCTGCAAAAGAAGTCATTCAGGGCTTCAGCTTTATCCTTGTCAGTTGAAGCTTTACCATTCATTACCTATGTCAAGGTCTGTAATACCTGTTGTTGTTTTCATTTTACTATTAGCTTACTTGTAAAAGGTCTTTGGGTTGTTATGTACTTCCTTGGCAAGCTGATGTTCAAAAACTTCCTTAGCTTTACGACACTCTTATCTAGCTTGGTTACGTGCTCTTGCATACTGCTTGTAGTCGCAATCCTCTAATGTACTACGGTATCTCTTGTAAGCTTCAGACTTACTCCTCACCTTGGCTGGAGCTTCGGCGTGCATCCAAAGGGGTCTTCCAAGTCTACCGCAGGAATTCTTGGGAGAGGGGATGGATTACTCCATAGCTTCTTCAATCTTGTGCTCAAAAAATATCCATCCATCCTAACAGGACAATTTGGCTTCCAGATCGTACTCAGTAACCAGTCCTCTCAGCTTCTCATAAAAAAACCTGTCATCATGTTGTGTCCATCTCCTTTATTCCCCAATCGCCGTTTTTGGCCAATTTCGGCGGTTCAGTAAAACAAACAATTGACCAACATTGACCTTTAATGTCTCTCATGCACAGTAAATATAAATATTGAGTGAATAGATTGTTTACAGAGCCAATTAATCTCTGAACATTAAGTGCAGCTGGTATAAAAATGTGTTTTCATAGCAAGGAGGAAAGTGGGGATATTTGCATTATTTTTAAGCAGATGTACACGATATGTACTTCAAACATTTACCTCTGCTTTTCCATGGATCAGCATAACAGTTAAATTTGAAAAGTAAAGTGCAATGGTGGATTTTTCCCAATGGTGCTTCATACGCCATGTTTGTCACCATACCCTCTTCATTGGGTAAAACTAAATCAAGCGTGTTTGCAACCTGATCACCTCTGTTATGCGTCGGCCTCTTCCTATGCTGTGTTAGGAAACAATCTCTAATGCACTCCAAGATTAGATAACCTAGACTGCTTTGATTTTGATTTTGTGGTGTAGTTTTATTAATCCAGTCAATATCAGGTATATTGAAGTCCCCACAGAGCAGAAAGTGTGAAAATTTCTTGACATTTAATACAGATGTTCCTTAGACTGAAGACAAACTTGGCATTGTTAACAGAGTCACTATTAGGGGATCTATAGATGCAGCCAATGAGAAGCTAATCATTCTTTCTGAGTTTTACTTCTACGCAGCAGCTCTCATCAAAATCAATGAACATATTTACATCAAAGGGGGTCGCGTTCAGGTGGCACACTGTATAAACAACCACTCCTCTCTTGCAAGTCCTAGCATTAGAAAATAAATCATATCCCTCCACCATTAACTCTTGAACTTCCAACCAAGTGTGCTTTGGTGCATACTCCGTGATATAGACCACATCTGGTTTGTGCATGCAGCAACAAATTCTGCCCTTATTTAACAGATTGTCAGCATTGGTGTAAAAACATGTGATGTGTGGTGCAATTTCACTCCCATTTTGACATCTCAACCACTTCTCCCTCATTCATTTTTCCCTTCACGACCTTTTCTCTCCTTATTACCCAATTCACATATTCCCCTGCCATTTTTGACTCCTCTGGGGTTTTTTCCCCTTCTTTTTTGTTACAAGCAGCTTCACCTTTCTAAAGGGGTCAAGTCTTTGTTTATATAAACATCTTTGTTTCCATCTAGGGACTAAAAATTACCTGCAGCTTTTAAAATCATTCTCTTGTGAGTAATAGATGCAGTTGTAGCTCTGATAGGTCTAGCTTTGCTACCTACTTTGCCCAATCTCACAACATTCGATAGAGAAAAACAGTAAGATTTAACTTGGCCATGAGGGTTCTATAAGCTTCTCTGTATCTTCCTGTTTCCTTTCATCACCATCATCCTTGCTACTCTGAGAGATATTGAAAACTATTATATTAAGCTTTCTGTCTTCCTTGTTCTTGTATTCATCTAAAAACAGCTTCTATTTTCAAAATGGATTTCTATTGCCAAAATGGATTGGAATAAAGCCTTCACATTACCATTAACTCCTGTTTGGTATTTAATCAACTCTGTACCAGAATAGCAAACACAAACTTTGTTCCTTTTTTGGTACATAGTCTTTCAAGCACCAGAAAAGGGGTATTATGTGAAGGTTTCATTTCACTCCATTTTGACAATAGAAATCCTTTTTAAAAATAGAAGTTGTTTAAAAACTTCTCTTTGTTACTATGGTGACATTTTCTTCTACCGTGCTGCTTAATTTCTCCTGATATCTTGTAATTTGCTCCTTGAGGGAGTCAATCTCACCTCTCACCCATATGTCAGTGCTCTTCCTCCCTAAGATTCTTCATGTCTTTATGGAGCGTTGCTACTTCTCTAGTAATTATAATTATCTAGAATACTTTGCATCTCCTTAATCTCTTCTCAAACTTTAGAAAAGTATTGCCCACAGACCCCCAGCTTGATTTAAAAAAGGGGGCAGGGTGCTTGAGGGGAACATTAATGCATGCACGAAGCACTGCATCTTTTCGGCGTGGAGTCCAGGGGCTCCCTTAAGACTCAAACCCCTGGTGAAGAAGCTTTGGGATTTTAGCTATAGGCCTAATGGTACATCTCAGAATGAAGCTATACAAACTGATAAGGACTATTCATGAGCCAAACAAGACAATTGCTTACTATGCTAACATTCTGTGTTCTATATCCATGTAAGGTATTTCATTTATGAGGCTAATTAAGATTGAGTTGAAAAGAAAATAAAAAAATGAGGGGCAGGGTGTATCCCCAGGGGGGCAGGGATGGAGGGGCAGGGTAGGCCTTACATTTTTCCTTACTGTCTTTATCAGTTTTTACAACAGCAATGGTGAGGCCATTACAACTTTTACAGTATCAATGTAAGCTAATTCCAAAAAAATTCTATCGCAGAAATTTTTAGACTTAAAACTTACATCCAAACAGCCCTTTCAGCCATTTTCTAGGCAATTTTGATGTAACAAAATGAAAATGGAACTCCATTTTTACCAGTTGTTATTGACTGGAGGTATTTTAAAAACATTTTGAAAGGTATTTCATGCTGGTGAATCATTGAACTTGGGCCTAGGACATGTTAGAACTAGTGAATACATCGTGAGTTTAAAGTTAGTTTATGAATGACCAAGTGATGACTAACTTGTGTGCTTGCCACTTACTGAATTTTGTTAGAATAAGTTGTTTTTAGTATGAAATATTAATAAAAGAAGACAAAAAACATGATATTTTTTGACATTTATTCACTTAATTTCTTTCAAAAAACCGAGAAAGATGGGATTTTTCAACAATTTGTATCACTTCCGGAATTCCCGGTTGTAGTTACAAATCCTCATGTTGTCCAGATTACGCAATACCGTGATTGGGATACTGGGACTTATGTGACTACCAGAACCCTGCACAACGCTATCGATTGCGCAGGCAATTGCGGGAAGAGAAAGGTGTTTCATACTTAGTACCAAAATATTTGTTACAAGAGATTTTACTACTCTTAGAACATGTTTTATGAGCAGAAAACAATATATTTTAAGATGTTGACGCTACATGTTTGAGAAAAAATACTGTTCCACAGAACAGTGATATTTGAAAATTCACTGTTCCTGCTTAAAAGGCACTGTTCTCAGAACATCAGGATGTTCGACCCCTGTACAGGAAGTGATGGCATGTGCGATGTTGCAGCTAGTGTGATAGCATATGGATATGTGGTAGAAAAACACCTGGCCCGGATTTCATGTATGACTAATTCCTGTAGGGTGGGATGGCATGTGGAAGAGACAAGAGGGTGGAAGGTGTAGTATTAGTGGCGATGTCTGCATGGCTAGAATAAGTAAATGATACATGTAGCAGAGTTTTGTAAGGCTTTTCAACATTGGGGGACAAACCCAGACAAAATCAAATATCTTAGGCCTATATAGGCTTTATTCATTTTTGAGAAAGGACATAAGCATATTTGTCCCCTAACAAAATGATTAGTGGGGACATGTCACACACACCCTCCCTCCCCTCTCCTGTCCCTTCCCCCTTCCCCAGGATCACCGGACATGATTGAAGCCTATTAAACTGTTCTTGTGCAGACCAAACAGTAATGAGTTTCCCATATCCATGAAGCCTTCATATGATAAAAGAATGGCTGATTTGTTCAGTTGCCCGATCATTCAAGTATTTACGTAGTCTATAAATACTTCGGAGATAAAAAAGCAGCGGAACTTATGATCTTTGAAATGTGAGATTTTATGGACTTAATTAGAGTCAAAAATATATCACTAAGTTTACATGTTTGAAGTGAAGGTACGTGCACCTGCACTTCACCATTTAATGAAAATATTATTTTTTTGCTAGCTGATGATGGGAACCAAAAAGTAAAAGCTCAGGTTTCTCATTGTTAAGGTTTAAAAAGTTTTCCATCCAGAAACAGATGTTTATAGTACACTGTTTCATTTCAATATATGATAGAGAAAATTTGTAGAAAAAAAAGTGGTGAAAAACTATGTTAATATCTTATTCTGTGTAGAAGTTTTAACAATTAAAGAGTACAAAAATATTTTTAAAAGGACCTTGTACAGTATATGTCCTTTAGCGTGGTGATGTCATCAAGGCAATTCCAACACAATTCTTATGCATTTCTTATCAATTTAATCACACTTTTTTTACATTATCGAACAGCATTTTTTGATTCATTATAGAGATAGGGTGGAATATATAATTTACAAGAAAACGTTTTGTTTTTTTCTTGGTGTACATCACATTTTCAATGACAAAAAAAATCCAAATCAAGTAATACAAAAGACATTTTCTTAAATTTTTTCTCTATGACATCACAGATGTTGCCAATCAGTCATTTTGTCCAAATTCAAAAATAATTTAAAATTTTGTCACTTCTAAACGCAATAAGATATTAACATAGTTTTTTCACCACTTTCTTTCTAAAATGTTTCTCTATCATATATAAAAAATGAAAATCCCTGGGAATATTCCTTTCAATCAAGGGGTGACATCAGCATAAGTATGGTAGGACATGCCGTGTCTGGTCCAAATGCTATGAATTTGATAAGGAACCATTGTGGTTCAAGAACAAACCCCTGTAAAATGAATATTTCATGTACACAGGACTGATGGATAATATGGCGCATCACCATGCAATATAAACCTGTTGGAGTCGCTTAACTATGGTCCATGTCACTTTATAACAACATCGTCCCTGCCTATGTAATTTTTCAACCATCGGAGAGCAAAATGGTCAACAGTGGAATGCGGCACCATCATCCATTGCAAAATGTATATCACTACATGACTCGAAAGCTGAGCAGTCTCAATCAACGGCCTCTTCCTTCCTTGTGTAAGGTTCATAGACAATATTCCTTACTCCCTGAAAACCACCATGTCTTTCTGTCTGGTCATCTTCTCTATCACCAACTGCTCTTGAATCTTCACCATCATGATTTTTAGGGATGTTTTCATCTGAGTTAAAAGTATTAATCTGAAAGACTTGTACCCTGTTACTCTGGGTGTGTGGTTTATTGACTTCTGCATACAAGCTACCTTTATGTATGTAGTGACTGATAGTTGTGCTTTCAGATTTTGAGGGTTCATTTTTTCTATGGATGGCAGAGGAGGAATTTGCATTTTTTGTTTTGTAGTATATACAACAAATAATAACACAGAGAGCTGTAATGATTATGAAACCAGCAATAGTAGATGGAAGAATAATAAGCAGCAGCATGATGCTCCCTGCCGTCGATGTCACTCTGTTTGTTTGGTCCAGGTCCATATCAGTCATCATGCCTTTACTTGGGTTAATTGTGGGAGCTGTATCCATCTCTGATTTTCTTGTAACATCATCAGTTGTTTTGGTTTTGCAGAGGTCTACTCGAGCAAATTCAAAATTTTCATCTTCAAATATACTGCATGTTATTGAGGTACTTTCACTGTCATTACTGCAGACTGGTATATTTTGGTTTGCTATAGTGACTGAAAAGGTGGTTGCATTTTTAATCGATGTTTGTAACTGATAACCAATTTGAAAGCTGCCTCTTAATGCTGGAGCTCCACAAAAGTAGCAAGTGTATGTCACAAACTCATTTCCATCCAAAGCAAAGTCATTTATGTTGATTTCAATTTTCAAAGATTTCACTGACATCAATAGAGTCACCAGAAAAAAGCAGGATGAAATGACAGCCATACTGTATGACAATATCCACAACACTGAAAAT
>JAIGNY010004092.1:225000-299350 GCA_020152595.1 Chiridota heheva
TGAGTTTTATTACTTTTTTGACATATTCCATGGTTTATAAGCCACAAAATTGCAGGACAAAATATGATAGAATACATAAAGACTTTGAGGAATCTGAGGCTATGACACCCCAGCCTTCATATTAGATTATGTAAATTGCTAAATAAAACACTGCTTATAAGATGTCTCAATATGCCATCATCAGGATCAGCAATTTTCCTCTCATAATATTATTGATTTTCCTTCCAAATGGTTTGATTTGTCAACTTCTTGATATAGGCTGTTTAAGTACTGGAACTTGCCTGATTCTCCCGATGGGAGAGTTGATATCCGTCTGGTTTCGAGCATGGTGTCAGCATTTTCAATAATGCTGGGCTAAGTGAGTCTTGCCTTGATGCAAAGTAAGATGATGCTGATTAAAATGATGAGTTGTCCAACAAGAGCAATAGGAAGGAATATAAACAACAGATTTATTCCTTTTGCGATAGACTTGTCATTGCATTCATATCTTTACTTGTGTTTGGTGTGGCAGTCAGATCCATCAATGATTTTGTTTAACATCAACAGCAGATTTAAGTAGATATTTAGCAGCATCTGTGATTATTGTTCCCATCTCGGATCTTGCTGTAGCATCAGTATAGTCGACTGGTTTTTACAAATGTCCTCTTGGGCAATTTTAAACATTCCATCTTCAGACTGAGCTGTGCATGTTATTGAAGTATCAATGTCATTGCTGCAAATTAGTATGTTTTGTTTTGCTCCGGTAACTGAAAACAAAATTGAACTTTTAATTCTATTAATGGTATTAAATGATCACCAATTCTAAATAAATCAGTTGATACTTGAGCTCCATCTATGTCGCAAGTGTATGTCACAAACTCAGTTCCATCCATAACAAATTCTTCTCTTTCGATCTCAAGGGCCAATGATTTCACTGATAACAAGAGAATCATCAGAAAGAGGCAGGAAAAAAAGACAGCCATTTACTGTTTTCTTAAATTGTAATATGAACAAAACTGATAATTTTAAAAGTTGAAAAGCTGTTTGAATTGTCTTGGGTTTCTCTGCAATATGATCAATTCACAATATGAGACATGAAACAACTCCTATGGAAAAAGTGTAATCTGACACAAACAGTTTGGTGCACAATGCATGGTCTTGGACATTTGTCAATATGAATATGAAAGTGACTTTATTATCAATTACTTTTTTCTCTTAATAGTCACTAAAGTTTGGTTTAAAGTATGAAACAATTATATTTAGCTCTTACCACATGGTGCTTTGTATATAATTTAACATGGATGTATCGCGCTGAGGTAAAATGGTTACATCAAAGCAATAAAAGCAAGTTGATTAATTTTGAAAGAACGGGAAATATAAAACATTTTATATATAGTAGCGAAAGTTACGACGAACTATAGTCTTTGTATTTTTTGTCAAGTCGCCTTGGGTGGGTGGGGCATTGAATTATAAAAGATAATTAATTCAGTAATTAAATGGTAATTTATTTCTGATGGCTTAGAACATGTCAAGCTTGTGAACGGAGGGGATTGTAGGAATTATGCCTGAGCATATTGAACGAAGCATTTGTGGTCATGCAGAAATTCTTATATTTATTATCCTTTCAGTAGAAATTTAACGTTTTTCTATATTCCAGGAATCAGTGTGTAAATGACAATTTTTCGATACTGTCATTGCACGCAATTCAGAATGCACCTCTCAGTATAAGATGTATACATTATGAAAAAGTTACACAACAAGCAGTTTTTGCAATTTAGTAAGTTTCAGTTCACGGTTATCCACAATATAAAAAAACTAAAAGACTAAGTGACATCAACCTTTTAAAATATTTGTGGATAACAGGTCATGGGTGTGGAGAATAAACATTATATAACTTTTAAACTGTTTACGTTTGAGAGAAGGATTGTACATTGAAAACACTGCAGGTAATTGTGTCATTGTTGTTTTGGAATTTGTATACTACTTTCGCAATCGTTAAACATTCCAAACATTTTCAATCTTACCTGATATACATCCGATGTAGTATTTCTAACATAGTTCCTCTCCCACACACACCTTTGAGTGGCTATCACACCTTCATACTAACCGCGGGATAAATTGCAAAGATTCCACTTAATTGATACTATTCCCCCTCCACTGCCCCCTCCAAAATATAATTGTCAGATAATTAAGAAAGAAATGACATCACATAAACCCGAAACAGTCAAATGTGATATAGTCAAAGTGTATTATATATGTCAATGTATTTCAGTGGTATTACCATAATTCTAACGCGATAGCTAAATATTGACAACCATATCAACAACTTACATACATCTTTCTCATGTAGCATTGTTTGACCCCCCTTCCCCCTCCACCCACAATTACCATCAGAGTATTAATCTTTAAAAGTAATAGGAAATATAGTCCAGACAACCCCCTTCCCGCCCACCCTTTGTCCACCCTCCCTTGGGAACCCCCCTTCCCGCCCACCCTTTGTCCACCCTCCCTTGGGAACCATCCCTTGGGAACCACTTATACTGCAAGAAATTACCAAATGAGTGAAATTGCCATATGTTGTTGTAGTCTATATTTCAATCCTTTCTATCTTTATATTTTTCAACAATATACAAGAACATAGAAAATCAATCAACAGGAACTACATTCCTGGAACACAACACTCATCATTTTAATATCACACGGAAACTTAAACTCTTCTACTCTGCATTATTTTTCCATTTTCAGATATACCTGTGATAATCCCGTCAATTCAGACAATTTTGGACAAAATTGTTGTCACACTTTTCCCTTTGTACCCCATTTCAATGTTGCTTGAAAAGAAAGTGTCCTGGGATGATCCTGTATTTAACTTTTAGGCACATGCCCAGGAAAGCACACGTAAGTTACATTGTTTCCAGTGTGGACCCAATGAATTTGCCAGGATGGAAAGTGGATGAACGCTGGGTTAACACCCTGCTCTTTACGAGTGTTCAGAGAACCAAGCAGGGGGTAAAACTCCTACTATCAGCTCCAAAGGATGGTGAGCGCCACCCAACCATTGGCTACTTTTCACAAAGTTCAGGTGGGGGAGAAGGTGTGATGCAGAAGACAACCTCTGCACTTAATGTCAACATATATCATTCTGCATATCTGTGGAAAAATCGCTGGTTAAATCGCCTTGGACTCTAACCGGGGACCTCCAGAATCTCAGCTATAAGCCCAGCCAACTGAGATTCCTACTTCCTTCAACTCAACGTTGTGGTGGGGTACAAGGGGCTTAAACACACAACAACTATTTTTGTCCAAGATTGTATCTACTGGCCTAGCTGACTTAATGCTTCCAGTGCTTTCATGAAAACTGTCAAAACATTTTAATTCCTTCACAAAGGTTTCATGAGTTCTCTACATTTACCCATGCCCCATTTACTAAGTCTATGTACAGACTAGCGGACATGTATATGACTTGGGAAGTACCCCTAAGAGGTCATCCCCACCCCTTCTCATCCCCTCTCACCCCCACACACGTACATACTTATAGAAAGCTTTACACCCCTGGTTCTCCTTGTTATTGACCCTCAACAATTCCTGTTGCCATTGTTGCTCTGGCAATAAACAATTTAATCATGGCAACCAAATAATTGAAAAAGGATGATTTTATTTGCCAGGGAAATAACACTTTATGTCTCACCTGGTGACTAAAATAAAAGTTTGTTTGAGTAAGAAATTAACTGAAAATATTAGCATGAAATACCTTTATTCTTCTGTTCTTTACGGTCCCAAAATTACTGGCAGTCTTAATCCCCAATTTTTACTTTGTTTTTTCCTCCACAAGCCTGATGGCGCCAATGCAATTTAAATACGATATCATAGAACTGAAGAACAGTATCATACAGACGTACGTATAAACCCGTTAGCCAGTTAGCGCATGTAATACATGCGGAGATGTAATACATGCGGAGATGTAATACATGCAGAGATGTAATACATGCAGAGATGTAATACATGCAGAGATGTAATACATGCAGAGATGTAATACATGCAGAGATGTAATACATGCAGAGATGTAATACATGCAGAGCTGTAATACATGCAGAGATGTAATATATGCAGAGATGTAATGCATGCAGAGATGTAATGCATGCAGAGATGTAATGCATGCAGAGATGTAATGCATGCAGAGATGTAATGCATGCAGAGATGTAATGCATGCAGAGATGTAATGCATGCAGAGATGTAATGCATGCAGAGAGGTAATGCATGCAGAGAGGTAATGCATGCAGAGATGTAATGCATGCAGAGCTGTAATGCATGCAGAGCTGTAATACATGCAGAGATGTAATGCATGCAGAGATGTAATGCATGCAGAGATGTAATGCATGCAGAGATGTAATGTGTGACAGAGATGTAATGTGTGCAGAGATGTAATGCGTGACAGAGATGTAATGCGTGGCAGAGATGTAATGCGTGACAGAGATGTAATGCGTGGCAGAGATGTAATGCGTGACAGAGATGTAATGCATGCAGAGATGTAATGCATGCAGAGAGGTAATGCATGCAGAGAGGTAATGCATGCAGAGAGGTAATACATGCAGAGAGGTAATACATGCAGAGAGGTAATACATGCAGAGAGGTAATACATGCAGAGAGGTAATACATGCAGAGAGGTAATACATGCAGAGAGGTAATACATGCAGAGAGATGCAGAGAGGTAATACACGCGGAGATGTAATACATGCGGAGATGTAATACATGCGGAGATGTAATACATGCGGAGATGTAATACATGCGGAGATGTATTACATGCGGAGATGTAATACATGGAGAGAGGTGCCTGAAAAAAAGTTATGATCATTTTCCAGAAGGAGAATGATCCTTATTGTTTGTTTTGCCATCAGTCTTATTGTTTGCTTTGCTATTCATAACTGTTTTCTGCATTTTTGAAATTAAAAAAACTTATCATTAAAGTATGAAGTAAAATTATTCATGCAGGAAAACCATCAGGAAGAAGGGTTTATCATTCAAAATTATAATCTATAAACAGTTTCTTGTACTGGCGAGTTATTGAACTATTTTGGCGATCAAAATTTTGTGAATGAGGGAACATGGTTGCCAGTTTTTTCTGAGTTGGCAACCACAAAGCAAACACAATTGTTGAGGTTGTTTATTATTCATTTCTTTTTAAACTGGCATCGGTGTAATTGTTTGGCTATTTTACTTCAAAGTTTTCATCATAAAGTTGATAATAATTTTATTTACTTCTTGTCTTTCCACTATTACACAATCTATCAAAATTGTGGTGGGTTGTAATTTCTCATCTGTAATCTAAAATCATAGACCTTAATCGTTGCACTTTTCACAAACAAAACTGGCAGTTGCTGTAGCCAGCATCTATATACCGTATATTCCCTAATAACTCCCCTCCCCCTTCCTTCTTCTAATAAACACCCCAGCATTTGACAAATCGCCCCAAAATTTCACTTGCCCATCAGGCAGACAACATGCATAGAAATGCTAACCTGGAAGCAAAGTCCCAAATCCACTTGTCGGACAATAATCACAATAATATTGGATGTTATGGTAAAATATTTCTTATGGCAATATTTACTGAAAATACTGTATATGTATAAATAATAAAAGATTAACACTTACTAAAAAACTGTGGAAATTGTAATCCATATATCTTCTACAAATTAAAAGCATTGCAGGTTCCATAGAATTAAAAAAAGAAGCATAAAAGTTCAAAAAACTTTTTCCTAAACAAATGGCATGGCAAAGGCAGGTCAAATTCACCATGTAACAGTACAGAATATACAGCGTTTGGTATTCCTGTACGATACAGTATATGTAAATGGAAGGGGTATTGGACCCATTGTGTGTGGTGCATTATATAAATGTGCATCAGATTTTTTACGCGAGATATGCTTGGTTGAAAGGAGCAAGCCTCGCTAGCAAAACAGCATACATACATTAATGTTCAACCAGCTTCTGTACGTGGCCATATCTGTTATTATATGTTTTGTGTGTGCGATATATTTTACGTCTGATGTATAGGTGCATGTAGGATGTTGTTATGGCAAGATTCAAGATCATTTCGTAATATCAAAATATTTTGGCTTCCAAATAAATGGAATATAAGTCTGATTTAAGTTATTTTCTGGCCATTTCCATCAGATATATTGTAGTAAGTATAATCTGTGTAATGAATTAAGTTTTTAAAGAGAAATTCTTTCTATTAGTTTGGATCATTTTATGGTTGCCCGGCGGGCATATCAACTTGTAAATCAACTTGCCCGGACATAATTATAAGTTGCTCCGTGCGTCCAGAAATGGCAATTTGATATTGAAGAATATGCTCAAAGTGTTCCCTGCACTATGGTAGAACAGAACTGTACAAGTCACGTTCATCTTTGTGCCAGTTTGTTTCTATTCCTCCCTATGTCCTTGCGAACGTTGCTAAGCGTTTTCAAAGTGTTATGGGTACACAAAATTCCAAAATATTGGGATAAAATGCTAGAAAATCTGCTGACAACATTATTCATTACTTTTTGTGTGCACAAATGCATTGTGTCAAATAGATATAGTTCAGTAGTAATGTTTATTCAAAGCTGTTTTAACTGCCTATCATATAGGCCAAGACATGTTTGGTAATTCTGATGCAGATCTGGTTTGCTTGTACGGCTTCTGTGCTATGGAACTTCATATATTTGTATTATTTCATTTGTTTGCATTGCATTGTCAATGCATGAAAGAAAAGACACTGTTCAAATTGAGGAAGCAGATGCAACGTATGTTACAATGTATGAACAGGATTTAGCATTAATTGTATGTGCCCCATTGCATCAAATCAAACTAGAAATATAACACAAGGGTATATGAAGAATCTGTCCAAGATTCAAGGCACTTCAAGATTGGACTATAGTGTCCCCTCTTGAAGTGCGTTTCCCATTGTGAAAATTTCTGGCTGCTGGCCTAAATTAATTCTTCCAGTGCTTTATGAAGACTTCCATAACAAAATAATTCCTTCAAATAGGAGGGAGTTGTTAGTCTCTCAGCTTTCCTTCTAGTTATTTCCTTGCTTTACAGGATTATATGATTGATATGTTATCTTTTAAATCACAAAATGCTTACCTGGCAAAGTTGCAAACATACTCCAGGTGGTTGGTTACATGAGTTCTCTACATAGGTGAAGGAACTGGGGGCCAAGGGACACGATCCCCCTCACTAATTTTATCTATAGACTGGGGGTACATGTTTATGACTAAGAAGTGCCACCTAAGAGGTCACCCCACCCCCTTGCCCCCCCCCCCCCCCCCCCTCACACACACACACTTTTATAAGCTTTACACCCTTGGTCCTCTTTGTCATTCATTTCCTTTAAAACTGGCATCAGCATTGTTTAAGCATTTTACTTTAGAGTTTCCATCAGAAAGTATAATATAACATATGTACTTCTTGTCCCTCCACTTACACAATCTATCAAAATTGTGGTCTAGTTTTCCAGGTTGTGATTTCCCATCTGCAATCTCAAATTATAGACCTTAAACATTGTGCATTTGACACACAAGACTGGCAGTTGCTGTAGCCTGCATCATAAAGCCTGACGTCAATACTCCATAAAGGGTCAACCCTGCCGAGTTCCCATAAGGGAGAATCGTGAACAAACAAATATGGAGAAAATGCCAAAAGTATGTGGACAATTAAATACCAGTGAATTATGTTGATAACTGGAATTACACAAGCATCCTTTGTGTCTTTTGCTAAATGTGTGTTGGAGGAGGAGGCTTATCCATTTACAGGAAAAACCAGAGTCATCCATAATGGATGATTTCCTCCCAACTTTTTTGAGAAGATTTCGAGGAAGAATAATAGAGAGTACATAGAGTTCTCCACTCTCCACACTAGCAATCAACTTATGAAAATGTAATGGTATTTCTTATAGTAACGTTGTTAATCATATGCATATGTGGGATTACAAATGGACATCACCCCACTTTTTCTTTCTTTTTTTTTTTTTAATGATTTTTTATCTTTTGTAGGCAATTTCTTCTCTCTTGATTTTGTAATTATGCTCCCTTAATTTTGACTTTGTGACTACCTCCCCACACATGCACCCACCCACACACACTTTTTGGGGCAAACCCTGTCCATGACCATATAAATTTATTTTGCTCCTCATACAAGCAACATTGACAAATCACTTAGACCAATTTAAGGCAATCGGCTAAAACTCATGAAGTTGAAGATTTTCTTTCTTTATGCATGTGTTTGCAATTCGTGCAGTATGTTTTTGCAATTCAAGCAGTGTGTTTTGGCAATTCATGCAGTATGTTTTTGCAATTCATGCAGTATGTTTTGGCAATACATGCAGTATGTTTGGCAATTCATGCAGTATGTTTTGGCAATTCATGCAGTATGTTTTTGCAGTTCATGCAGTATGTTTTGGCAATTCATGCAGTATATTTTTGCAATTCATGCAGTATGTTTTGCCAATTCATGCAGTATGTTTGGCAATTCATGCAGTATGTTTTGGCAATTCATGCAGTATGTTTTGGCAATTATGAATTGGGATAAAATTATGGTGGGCTTAAAACTTGCTGCTGGTACTTTTAAGATTTCTTGCATTACACAGGAATATATTTGCCACTGAATTGCCTTCAAAGTGACAACTTTTAGTATTTTTGTGTTGCTTTAGAAGGATACGGTGTCTAATAGCCAGGTTTCAGTTAAATTCTTTCGACATTTGTGAGAATTTACCCCAAAATTAAACAAATTTAAAAAATGGGGGAATATGGATAGAAGAACAAACACAAGAGACATAAGTCCATAAATGCAATACAGATTTTCAAGAAGTGATCCAACAAGCTTTGCTCTAGATTGTAGGCCTAATATATACAAAGCAAGCTACACTTAGTTGTGGTATATATATATATATATATATATATATATATATATATATATATATATATATATATATATATATATATATATATATATATATATATATATATATATATATATATATATATATATATATATATATATATATATATATATATATATATATATATATATATATATATATATATATATATATATATATATATATATATATATATGACACAAGTCCATAAATGCAGTACAGATTTTCAAGAAGTGATCCAATAAGCTTTGCTCTAGATTGTAGGCCTAATATATACAAAGCAAGCTACACGTAGTTGTGGTATATATATAAATATATATATATATATATATATATATATATATATATATATATATATATATATATATATATATGACACAAGTCCATAAATGCAGTACAGATTTTCAAGAAGTGATCCAATAAGCTTTGCTCTAGATTGTAGGCCTAATATATTCAAAGCAAGCTACACTTAGTTGTGATATATATATATATATATATATATATATATTTATATATATATATATATATATATATATATATATATATATATATATATGTATGTGTGTATATATATATATATGTGTGTGTGAATCTGAATCTGAATAGTTAATCGGCAAAAATCCTTCAAGAGGACATGAACGCCAACCGAGCGTAAAAAGTATGAGTAAAAATAATATAAAAAAAACTATATATATATATATATATATATATATATATATATATATATGTGAATATATGTGTATATATATATATATATATGTGTGTGTATATATATATATATATATATGCTGTATTACATAACATTCATGGGTGTCTTTCACTTTAACCAGTTTCTGTATGCTGACATTGTGTGATTGCTGTTGATTACTGATCTGCGGCCTCACGAAGGTTATGGTTTTCCATATGCACCCCATTAGAGATCAACAACAAATATTTCTGCCGGAACTTTACACAATTGTAATACAGCTTCTTGAGAATATTCTTCACTAAAATATTTTAAAAAATGTATCACTAGGTTCACAATAGATTTATTGTTTATCTACAAAATTGTTCCATTTAAAACTTACTTGGAAATGGTAGAATATATCTATTTTCTGTGAGTCTTCTGTTCGCAATGTGAACAGCTATTCACCCATTACTTTTAGAGCAGAACTAAATTTTGTTTAGTATTCATGAGGTTAAAGGTTTGATAAAAATGTTTACTTGTTACTTGAATCTATCTAAATATACATGAGTTGTAAGCCAATCAGCTCTATGACAACTATTATGATGTCAACATAAACAATACGTGTGACAGAAACTTCGTAGTGACTAGGAAAAACTTTTTCAGTAATACAAACATAAAGGGTCTTATTTTGTCTCTTTGAGCACTAAAACAACTTCAAAGAACTACGTATAAGAATTAAAGCAAAAATGTACATATAATATGGTAAGATAGCAAATTTGGAGTGAATTTCGCCCCATTGACCACTAAGTTTGGTAGCCTAACGTTCAACACACCTTCACCTTTATGTATGGCAGTATGGAAAGTGTAATAACCCACTGTACACGCCACCAGTATGTCAAAGAGTATATTGTGGGATATGATTAATGCTACAGTCTGCCTATATGCTGTACAGCCATCTTGGATAGAAATGAATGTTTACAAAGGAATCATTAGTGTACAGCAAACACTGATTGCATTCACTTGGAATCATATGTTGTTGTTTGTTTTGTTTTGTTGTTTTTTTCTTCCAAATATTATCAGCAAGTTTCATTTCAGACAAGTACTTTCAGATTAAAACATTCAAGGCGAAACCTAATTTTGGTGTTATAAGAAATACAAAAGAACGTGGATCTTAGTATACATTATACGATCTATGAAGGCAGCCATTTTAACTTCATAGTGATAAAAGTTTTATCATGTTGATGAAATTTGTACTAAGAATATACAAAGATATTTTTCTGAGCGGTGAAAGATGACCAATTTTTGTGAGTTCTTCAGCGTGACAGACATCATTTTTCAAACATGCATTCAAAAGAAATGAGTCATGTTGTGTTTATATTCTCATCCTTCCCTGTGCAGGGGTCATAGACAATATTATACTCCTGAACACTATCATCACCTGCTGTCTGATTATCTTTTGTATCACCAACTGCTCTTGATTCTTGCACATCACCATCTTCTCTCTCTATATGCACGCTTTCATAGAATTGCTTCTTAGACATTATTACAGAACTATCTTCATGTTGTGAACATGTTTTGCCATTTCCAACTTCATTTGAATTGAAAGTTTTATTTTCAAAGACACATTCCCTGTTAGCCTGAAGGTGTGGTTTATCACCTTCCGCAAACAAGCCACCTACATGTATGTAGTGACTAATAGCTGTGCTGGCGGACCTTTCAGACGGTTGACTCTGTTGATGGTGTGTGAAGGAGAAGCTGGGATTTTTTGTTTTGGAGTATATGCAGCAAATGATAACACACAGGGTTGTAATAATTACGAAACCAGCAAGAATAATGAGAAGCAGGGTGCTCCCTAGTGTCGTTGATACTGATTTCGTCACTCTATCTCTTTTGTGATTCATATCAGACATCATGCCTGAGGGAGCTGAAATTGTGGGAGTTGTATTCACTGATTTTGTTGTATCGTCAGTAGTTGATCGGTTTTTACAGACATCTTCCTCAGCAGTTTTAAGCATTTTAACATCAAGTTGATAGAAACCACATGTTATTGTAGTAATTGTGTCATTACTACAAAATGGTATATTTTGCTTCGCTATAATGGCTATAAATGGTTGTAAACTAGCTAATAATGGTTGTAAATCATCCCCAATGTCAAACAAGCCACCTGATGCTTGAGCTCCATCTATGTAGCAAGTGTATGTAACTGTTCCATTCATAACAAATTTTTCTGTTTTGAACTCAATTGTTGCTGATTTTGCTGGCAGTAAAAGAGCAGTCATTGAAATTATGCAGAAGAAAAAGACAGGCATGGTTTCTTTAACTCGTGTAACTTCTACACGGTGGAGTAAGTGAGAGTATTATTGGCAGCTAGTTTACTCAATCCAAAGTATCATTTTATGTGAGTTTTGAATTGCTTACTGTATTACTATGATCCACTGTATTATTATGATCCACTGTATTATTATGATCCACATGGTACATGAAAAATACTCGTGAAACTGGGTTTGATGGAAATAAACACTCCTGGTTATTTGTTATATAACTAATTGTTAAACATGTGACTGTAAAAATGACATTAATGATGAATTTCTAATAAATGATTTTTTCTTTCAAAATTCCTTTTTGAAATGAGATAAAGAATGATGCAATGGTGGAACAGAAGTACAAATCGCATCCTATTTTTTGGCAGTTGAAAAACACACATCCTAAGCCTTTGTATTTTATACCTCATTCAAATTGTTGATATATATAAGTGTTTTCAAAAGTATTACAGGCTCACAAAATATCAAAATAGCTGCTATAAATTCTGCTCACAACAATATTCCCAACTGTTAGAAACTTGGGTTTATCTAAAAATTGCATGTTTTGTAAACCGTGCAACTGCATTGTAAGTTCTTTGTGCAATGATTTTGCAAAACATGTTTTCAAAGGGTATATACACAAGAATCCAAAATTGTTAATGACTGCCAGAAATTCAGTTAACAATGTTATTTACAACTGGATAAATCTAAACATTGTACATTTACTGAAAAAAATAATCATCAATTCCAGACAAGTGTACATACACACAAGCATTGTATCGTAGCTATTAACTCTGTGGAAATGTTTATTCAGGTAAGTTCTCCAAATTCCTATACGTGAACACAGACTGAAATTTAACTTTTAAGTTATTGTTCCTGAACTGCTGAGCAGTAAAGACTTCAAAGGATTATTTTTCATTGGTCTTATATAAAAGAGGACTTTAAAAGAAACAATGGTGAAGAAAGCATTCAAAAATCTTATTCCGTATTCCAGTTTAAAGCTCTGTCTTATCTGTATAGAAATGACTGGTGTAGCAAGTCTACTATGGCGACGTCATCCTCACATTCTTAACAATTGTTAATGTATTTTAAAGAAATTTATATTTAATTTGTTCACTATTTGATTTATTTTTCCTCAAACTTTCTTTAGGTGGTAGATTATAATTAACTTTACTATTCTGTTTTACTACTTTCCTGACATATCCAATGGTTACTAAGCCACAAAATCGCAGGACAAAATATGATAAAATACATCAAGGCTTTGAGGAATCTGAGGCTATGACATCACAACTAGTCTGATTCCAGTCGTTTCAAATGATACCAAACTTTAAACTTGAATATCTCCATAACGGAATAAGATTTTTGAATACTTTCTTCACCATTTTGTTTCTTTTGAAGTCCTCTTTCATATAAGATGGACATGTTTGACCACTGTACTAATTCTTTTAGTTTATTTTGAGAATAACAAAAGCTGATGTCTATACCCCAATTGTTTGTGACTGTTACTGTAAGGTAATTTTGATGTGAATTTAAGAAAGTAATTAATGGTGGGAAATATCCACTTTCTTTCAGGGATTTAGATTTCTTTTCTTTTTCTTGCTTCTTAATCTATTTCCCTCCTGCTTATTTTGTGAAGTTATGCTTCTTTTAGGTCTCCCCCCACATGTAATACAATTGAACTTGTTTTGTCTTCCACTGTATTCATACGCTTTGGTGTGCGTTCTCGTCAATCTATTTACCTTTAACTTTACTTGTGTAATTGTTTGTATTATCTTTATGTTCAAATTCATATCATATTCATGTCATTTTGTTCTGTGAAAAAAAACTTTAAATATGTACATGTATGAATTATATTGTAAGTGGAACTATATGTGGAAATAAAGATTCAATTTAATTCAATTCATTAGTAGTCCTATGCAAAGTGTTGAACTTGACATATCTTTTATCTAATTTGTATACAAGTGTGTTTTCAATGGAGATGAAAGACATTGTGCTCAAAGAGGAAGTAACCTAACAAGTGGTGGGTTTTCAAATAGCTGGTCACAATGTTACTGTTTTATTGGTTCGATGCGATAGCATCAGGAACCATGCGATCATGATAGCGTGTGTGTATGTTTATGACAGCCAGCTCGTAAACGCGATATCTCAAGAACGATTCACTGGATTCATGTCATATGTGGTACACGGATAGCCCATGGTCCGTAGATGTGCCCTATTGCTTTTGATGTTGATGTCATGGATATTAATAAGTAGGTGGGGCTAAATGTACAAATCTTGAAATGTTTATATATTTTAACAACCACATGTCTGTTTGTTTCACATTTGGTCTAATTATTATGTTAGCTGGTATGTACATGTTCATGATATAAAAATGTTGAATTCCATTAATATGTATAGTGGGCAGGGCTTAATATTATTTTGCTGAAAAGAGCACACTATCTCAAGAATGGTAATTTGGACTCATGTCATATTTGGTACACAGATAGCCCATGGTCGGTAGATGTGCCCTATTGTTTTTGATGGTGACGTTGTGCATATTAATGAGTAGGCGGGGCTTAATATAATAATCTTGAAATGCTCTTATTTTAACAACTGCTTGTCTGTTTTGTTTCATGTTTGGTCTAATTATGTTGTTCGCTGGTATGTACATGTACATGACGTCAATTTTATTAATATGCATAGTGGGTGGAGCTTAATATGATTTTGCTGAAAAGAGCTTGTAAACACGGAATCTCAAGAACGGTAAAATGGAATCATGTCATATTTGGTGCATATATAGAGCCCATGGTCTGTAGATGTGCCCTATTGTTTTTGGTGATGATGTCATGCATATTAATGAGTTGGCAGGGTTTAAAGTGAAAATCTTCAAATGTTCATCTTTTAACAATCACATGTCTGTTTTGTTTCATGATTGGTATAATGGTATGCACATGTTCATGATGTAAAAACGTTGAATTTCATTAATATGCAGAGGGGGCAGGGCTTAATATGATTTTGCTGAATAGAGCTTGTAAACGCGGTATTTCAAGAACGGTAAATCGGATTAATGTATGTGGTGCAGAGATAGTCCATGGTCTTTTGATGTGCCCTATTGTTTTTGGTGGTGATATCATGCACATTAATGAGTAGGCAGGGCTTATTATATAAAAATCTTGAAATGCTCTTATTTTGACAAGCACATGTCTGTTTTGTTTAATATTTGTTATGATAATGATGTTAGCTAGCATGGTATTAAACTGTTTAATTTTATTAATATTCGTAGTGGGCGGCGCTTAATATGATTTTGTAAACAAAAAGCTTAAGTAAACATGATATCTCAAACAGTATGAACTGGATTTACATCATGTGTGGTACACAGATAAATCATGGTCTCTCAGGCTGTAGATGTGACCTATTGTTTGTGGTGGTGATTCATGTATATTAATAAGTGGGCGGGGCTTAAAGTGAAAATTTTGAAAAAGTGATAAATGCAACAACTGTATGTCCATTTTGCATCATATTGGCCATGATAATTTTGTTGGTTATTGTGCACATGCTTATGTTATCAACAGATGTCATTAATATACATGGTGGGCGTGGCTTAATGTGAAAGTGCTAAATGATGTAAACACCATAAACAGTATTTCAGATTTATGCTATATGTGGTACACAGGCTATGGGTCATGGTCTGTACATATGTCCTAATATTGTGGTAGTGATGTCATGAATGCTAATGAGTAAGCAGGGCTTACTGACAAATTCTTGGAATAGGATGAATGAGCAATCGTTTTTGCATCATACTTTGATGATGTTGTGAATTATCGTGCAAATGCTAATGTTTTCAACATTTTTATTCATCTGCATTGTGACTTATGAATAAATATCATGAAACAAATATTTCATGACAGTTAATACAAATTTTGCAAATCAATAAGCTCATGAAAAAGCATCGGAACTACAAAACCTTTTGGTTCTGATTAAGGGTTTATAGCAAAGGTGTATGGGGGGGGTGCGGGGGACAGAAGGGGCAAGTGCCCACTGGCCAGAAATTTCCAAAAAGTCAGAACATTTGCACAACAGAAAATTCAGAATGTTGGATAGTTTTAAATGAAAGCGATCGGTCTAGACATATGGGAATGTTTGGTTCATATGCTTGCGATAATCTCCTTAACTGTGCAAAACAAATCACACATATTTTGCCCTTTAAATGTTATAACTAAAGAGTCAGAATATTTTGTTTCATTTCAAACAGTTTGGAGAACTTGAATTCATTATTTATCACTTGAGACCATTTTCATTGAATTATTCCAAAAAAGTACCATACTTTGTAAACTATAACAAGTGTTTTATCTTGTTTCTCAATGAGAGCACAAGCAAAATCACAAGCTTATTGCCGCTTTGACCTTTGTTTTTGGGAGTCCATTTATCACACGGCTTGACAACTAACATATTATATTCACCATATAAATCAAATCCAGCGTGATTGGTGCAAAAAAAGGCCCGTGCTTTCCATCAAATAGAAATCGATGAGAGAAACATTGATGAGAGAAAACATTTCATGCCCGCTTATGTATCCCTTTTTTTTAATTCTGGCGTAATCTTAGCACCCCTGAGCTGCATGGTCTGTACTATTGTGTACAGATGGTTTCCTATTGTTTGTATATTGTAAACATGCTGTGAATTAGAGGCAAAGTCTTTTCCAATGTTGGATTTTGGCTTATGTTCTTCCACTTTTATTAGTTTTCTTGTATATTTTGTTACACTGAGATATATTTCTTATTATATGACTGTATTCATCAGAAATCAAAACATTATTTGGCTGAAATATTATCGACAACAATCATGAACGAAGAAGTGCAAGAGCGAGGCATAACAACAACGTTAGGTTGCATGATTATGATGCTAAAAATCAAGAACTTAGCTATTTATTAAACTTTTTGTATGAACTAATATCTGTTTATTATATCGTTGAATAAACTTCTTTATATCTTTTCTCATCACTGCATTCTTAATAATTGTTTTCTATTAAGAACAAGTACAGTTTGTCATACATTTGTTTAAGAAAAATAGCTTAAAATTTTTTTCTCATCAGTAATGCCTTGTCTAACAAACTTTTGAACTGAAGTTGTGTGTGCATTAACTTTCATTTAATTTGTTTTGCTTCAAAATATTTGATTGGAACTGGCAAATTGTTAAATAAAATGTTGTCTTAAGTTCCATTCCACTTTGCCTACATCCCACATGCGGCATGCTATGCCGTCAAACATGGCAAGCCATCCCACCCTCTTCTACATGCCGCCCCACCCTCTCCCTCATGCTGTCCCACCCCTCTCCCATATGCCATCTCAGGGCAAAAGTGACAATCCTGGCTATGACCACGCTACGCGTAAACATTTTCAAATCTGTGAAACCACATAATACTTTTGTATGATAAATATACACACATGAACGGCCTTTCATTTGTGTTGATAAATCCATAATTTTTTGCCCTCATAGAAAATCTTAATGAACTTGGCCTCCACTGCGTGCAAACTAAAAGTATTCAACTATTGTTTAAATGACTTTGTTCTTAAAACCAACCCACATAATAATGGTAAAATCCAACCCGCATAATAATGGTACAATCCAAATCATCCCAAGTTTGTTTATAGTTTTCCGTAACACATTACAGCTAGTTCCGCGAATTTTTTCCTTATGTGTGGTAAAACATTCCCATATGATTTAGTTGTATACCAATCACCTGGGAAAAAGGATCACAAACTTTCAAAACCAAATTTTTAACATAGACCTATTTAGCAATTTAGAGTTAGCAAATTTTGACTTATTTTCTTAAGTTTTTCCTCAAAATTTCCAAGTATTTCCTCAAAATAGCAGAATATTTCCTCAAAATATTTTAATATTTCTTCAAAATATCTGAATTTTTCATCAGAATATATATCCTAACTTTCCTTCAAAATATCCTAAATTTTCCTCAAAATATCCTAAATTTTCTTCAAAATATCCAAAGGTTTTTTTCTCAAAATATTCCAAAGCTTTTTAGCAAAAATCCTATTTTGTCCTCAAAATGCTCTTTCTTTTGGGTTGGGGGTACGTAGCTTGGATTCAGATTTTTTTATTTTAAGTTTTGCCACCCCTTTCCCTCCCCACCCCTGAACAAGTCTTCAAACTATAGAGACTCAAAACCAAACATATATTCCTTTAAAATGTTAAAGATGACCAAAGCAGGAAGATTTGGACCTGTTGCATCTGCTATTACCCCATGAATTATAAACAACAAGTTCAAGTTAATTGTTATCAATATGAACCAGTTCTAAAAGCATGAATACAAGATGAAGTTTTTACACAGTTCTTCAGCCTACAGATCCTTTCAAATATGCATTCAAACGAAATGTAATCAAGTCATTCCATTTGTTAATCAAGAAGCCTAGCTCTTCTTTGCTTGTGTAAACTTTCTTAGACAATATACCTTACTCCCTGAAACCCATCTTATCTAACTCAGGGCATGTTTTCATAGGAATGCTTTTCAGGAATTCTTTTTTATAATGAGCATATATTCTTCTGCTGTTATCATTTTCAAATATCTCACTTCAAAATTCAAAAATCAATGCATTTACATTTTATTCCAAACTTAAATATTCGCATGGTTGAAAATAAATATTTAAATGAATATCCCGTGGTTTTTTGTAAAAATGTATTTAAAAGAGCATACTTCTAGAACTAATTTGTACAAAAATCAGGTTGACATCATATCCGTTCAGGAGATATAAATCTTTAAAGATTTCCCAATTGCATTTTAAGGTTTTTGTACAGACTATGATGAATTCGTGTTTGATGATGTCATAGAGACAATTTCATTGCAAATGTTTATGTATTTCTTTGAATGTTAATTGGTTGTTTCTGTATGATTTGAAAGAATTTTCTAAATATTATTGAAGTAGGGTATATTTGACAATGTATATAAATACCTAACTTTCATCATTTCATTTTTCTAGCAGGTTTTACTAATGAAAAAGGATGATAGATTTTAATGAAATACATCAAATTTGTGGGAGAATGTATTGCTGTGATATCATACTGAGCTTTTTCCTATTCGTTTATTGGCATTTTTTGTGAACCTTAAAATGTGAATATCCCATGGTAGGAATAACACATCAACATGTTTTTTGTACTAAATTGTTTCTAAAATTTGTCTCTATCGTATGAAAGCTTAAAAAAAAACATGGAAATATTCCTTTAAACATCTTAATTTATCTGAATGTTGTCCATTATAACAAATTTACAGGGTTATAATCTGCTTTCAACATTCAGAACTTCCGGGTTTCAATTTCAAATTTCAATTCTTTTTTTGATTTTAAGCAATATCAAACTGGTATAATATTCAACCTTCATTACAACAACAAAAACATGAATGGAAACTAAAGTTTATAGGAAAGTAATGTGAGTTCTCAGGCATACAGTTCCTTTCAAATATGCATTCAAAAGAAATGTTTGCATTTATCAGAGGTCTCTTTCCTGCTCAGCTTGTGTAAGGTTGATAGACAATATTCCTTTCTCCCTTAAAACTATCATCCCCTGCTGTCTGATCATCTTCTGCATCATCAACTGATCTTAAATCTTGACCATCACCATCTTCTCTCTCTATGGGCACATTTTCATAGGACTGCTTCTTAGGTTTTTTCAGAACTATCTATGTGATGAGCATATGCTCGGCCATTACCATTTTCATCTGAGCTGAACGTCTTATTCTCAAAGACGTGTTCCTGTTGGTCTGGCGGTGTGGTTTCTTAACTTCAGCATACAAACTACCTTCATGTATGTAGTGACTGACAGTTGTGCTGGCGGACCTTTCAGGTTTTGAGGCTCACTTTTTTGATGGTGTGCGGGGGAAGAAATATTTTTGTTTTGTAATATAAGCAACAAATGATAACACAAAGAGTTGTAATAGTTATGAATCCAGCAAGAGCTGGAAGAATAATGAGAAGCAGGCCGGTGATCCCTGTTGCTGGTTTTGTCACTCTATTTGTTCTATGGTCCATATCAGTCATCGTGCCTACAGGAGCTAATTCCATTTTCCTTTCATTGTGAAACCAGCAGTGCTTTTAGAAATATCTGTATTAATTGTCGGAGTTGTATTTATCTCTGGTTTTGTTGTTACATCAGTAGTTGATTGGATTTTACAGACATCTGCTTTGGTAAAAAAATTTCCTTCAACATTTAGACTACATGTTACTGAAGTATCATTACATTACTGCAGCCTGGTATGTTTGCTTTTGCAATAGTAACTGAGTACATGGTGTCATTTGTTTCTAGCAATGGCCTTAAATCATCACCAATTTGAAAGAAACTGCCTGATGCTGGATTTCCATCTATATAGCAAGTGTATGTCACAAACTCACTTCCATTCATTTCAAATTCTTCTGTTTTGAACTCAAGTGTCAATGATTTGATGGACAGAAAAAGAACAGTCATAACAAGACAGGATAAAAAGACAGCCATGATTTATTTTCCTCTACCACTGAACGTACACAATTACAGTGAATTATTGGAAGTTTACCCAATTCAACTTCATATTTTCATTTCATGTGATATGTTACTTGCCTTTTCTGCAATATAATCCACAATATAAGACATGAAAATTATGCTACTCAGATAAAACAGGGTTTTAACACAAACAGTTTCAGTCCTGGAAATCTGACAATGGCGGTTCTTCTAGCTTGTGAATATGAAAATGACGCTTAGAGTGAAGTTCTAAGCGAAGATCTTTCCTCATATTTTACTAAAAAAAACTGAAATAAGAAGTGTGTATATCCTTTATGCTACATGGAAAACGTTTGTATCATGTTAAATGTTCACAATCAAAACAGGCCAAATGAAATACAAACACAATATAAACTTGACATTGTCACTGCAGAACATAGCTTCAAGAGTTTCCTGCACTATGGGACAACCGAACTTCAGATATCACTAACATCTCTTTGGCAGTTGGAAAAACGCACATATCCTTAAACTTTATTTTTGCACTTCTTCAAGTTTTTAGTAGTGATTACACAAGAATTGAGTGTTTTCAAAGTGTTAAGGGTTCACAAAATAGCTACTGACATTGTTATTCACCACTTTAAAACTTTGTGTTTGTGTTCTTCTCAAAATGGCAAGTTATATATACATATACAACTGCATTAAGTCCTTTGTGATTGCACAAAAATTGTTTTGAAAGGGTACATAAGATTCCAAAATACTACCATATTAAGTGCCAGAAATTTCAAAACATGAATAGTGTAATTTCACCTTGAAGGTTATGTTCATAAACTACAAAAATTGTAGTATTTTAACTGTGAATGATCACAAACGCTGTTTCAACTGCCTACAGTACCTCAATTGGTCATAACTGTTGAGTGTATTGTATGTTAACTTTTCAAGTGCTGAAGTTCACACATTTGTAATATTATTTGTTTGCATTATGTCACTAAGGGAGAGAAAAGACTTTGTTCACAATGAGGAAATAACTGTCCAAAAACTTAACAAATGGGGGTGAACTTTTCAAATAGCTTTAACACTGTTACTGCTTTATACATACATAGTAAATTAAGTTTCTAGCTTTCTGATTGACTAATAGGTGGCAAGATGTACGTTAGGAGAATGATGATGATCAACACTTTCCATATATCAACACCCTTATTAAGCATAATAAATGTGCATCATCCTTGTCAAATGGCACAATTTCAGTTGGTCGTCACAACAAAGAATGAAGAAACGTTTCACTAAATAACGTCACAGTGAGTTTTAGGAGAATATGAAAAGTGATCCAAATAAATTGTTTTCTTTTTCACTTAAAATATTATATATTTATGAATGGGGATAAAAGCAGAGGGCGGGTCTCAAATGCCATTTGAGACGACCATGCTTTATTGGTCAATTTTTATAGGGAGTTTTGCTATCTTAAAGTTTATTACATTTTTAACCCTTAAACGCCCCAGTAAAAACGTGACAAAAATTTTTTTTTTTTATTTTTTCAAACTTAATTTTTACAACTTTGCTTTCGTTATCTATCACTATGGGGTTGGTGTAAATACTAAGACAATAAACTTTTTAATAAAAAAGTCAAAATAAAAAAATATTGACATAAATATCCAAATTTGCAAATTTTAGGCAAAATTAGGCCAATCTTTTTTGAGCTTCTATTTTTTCTTGTGAATAACAAAAATGGAGGAATTTTCTACATATTTAGATTGTTTGTGAATATCCTTTCCCAATTTCTTTTCTAATTTTTTTCTCAAAGCAAAACAATGCAAATAAACAATTAATAATCCACTGTAATTACTCGCGAAAAGCAAAGCCACACACACGGCATGTAATCAAACCTAGGACGTGTGTTGCCAGCTCGGTCACTATTTGCTACTCCAGAACATATGCTTCAACAGATGGGTTTGTTTCTATTATAAAACAGCATGAAGAAAGAGGGGGTAGTTGATATTTTTGTTTCAATTGAAAGTATGTAAAGTAAGCTTTTTCAAAATACTTTTGGCGTGCGGTAGGTGTACTGTGATCCAGAGCTAGTTATGATTTTTTCAAAAATTGGTCTCGAAAAGGGTAAAAAGGCAGACAAAATTTGACCGTAACTGGATACTTCGATGTCTTTGACAGTTATTCACGGCTTTTTAAGCAAAAGCTAGGTCTGGAAGTATGGCAAGTAGGTTTTTGAAGATGAAAAAATTGTTCATTTTTTAGCTCCACCCATTACACAGAGTATAATGAGTGGAGCTTGTCAGATTGTATGTGAGCTCCCATATGTGCCTGTACAAAGTTTTGTATTAAAATGCATCTCCTCCTAGGTTTTAACAGTTTTGCTCTTGAGATTCTGGCATAAGCGAGATTTTTGTATGCTTCATAAAACTTGTAGTTTAATAAGAGATATTCCTTGTAGTTTTTTAATTAAAGCTCCCAAAATGTCAAATTTGTGTGTACAAAAGTGTCAGATTTCAATACGTAATGGCGATAAAGATAGCTCTTTTAGCTGTAGTCACTTGGTATGGAGGTCCTAAATCCCGGTGGGTCTGCAACCAGTGAGTTCACAACTGGTTATCAAAGGCCGTGGCCATCTTGATATAATGTTTAGCACTGGATGTTTTCGTGACGTTAAGCCTTGCTATGCTATACTATGCTATTCACCTGCAGGTCTATTTGTAACATGTACAGAAATGTATGTGTCTCATTGTTTATATTGCGGTATTTTCCAATCAGATTTCGGACATTCTTCTATGAATATGCAAATTCTCCGAAACTTATTTAGGCCTTGTTGTATCGTATCGTATCGGATTCGAGTAAGAGTTCTTAATAGGTCATGACATAACGTAGAAGAACATGTGAAGTTGTTGTTTGATCATTTTCGCTTATCGTACAGTAAATCTTAAGTGTCTGTGAGTCTAATTGTACTACATTCCATCACGGGGGCTAGAAGGTATACCAAAAAGCTGTGTGGAAGCTCTGGGTATACTTAAATGTACTATCTATCATGGGGGTGAGAATTTTAAGCTTAAATGCACTATCTAAGTAAGACTGGGTCAGCAGATTGCCAGAAATAAAAGTTGTTTCCAAACTTGCCAGCGTTTGGGGACATGTGGAAGAATCATCGCCGGGTAGTATTCACCGGGAGGGGGGGAGGGGGCACTTCATACTTAAAGTGGTAGGGGTGTGCAGCCCACCAACCAAAAAATGTACCCGCAGTATGGCAATTGTTTTGGTAACTGCAGTATGAAATTATACAATTTTGGTACTCGCAGTATAAAAGAAGTTGATTTTGATACCTGCAGTATGAGTATTCAACAAAATTATAGTAAAAATGGATCAGCAGTACAAAATTAACGCAGTAAAATCTCATTTTTTGGGATCTGCACTACGAAAATGATGAAAAAAAATTAATTATTTTACAATGAAAAAATAATGATAATGATAATTTTTTAGTACAATTGTTTTTGTGTTTTTATTTTATATTTAAAAAAAGACACCTGCACTACAAAAATGGTACAGAAAAGGCACCTGCTCGGGCGGCACATTTACCTTACATATGGAAGTTCTCCCCCACCCTTCCCCCCCTCTCCCAGAGTATTCAATGGGGCATCCCAGAGCTGCTAGTAAGGTTGTGACGGTTATCCATTTAGTTGTTTGTTCTATTATCCCTTTTGGAAATCATGCTTCGTGTAAACGAATGTTATTTCAATTTTTATGTTTGTTTTTTAAACTTTGCATAAATTCACGAAGCCATCTAACCAACCTTCTTCTTGTGTCAATCTTGACCACTAAGTTATTGCCTTCACATTTTACCCGAGGTCCATATGCATAACACTAAACATTTCCACGGTACCTGGGATCAGATGGAACGCAGCTAGCTTACACTCATAAGGAAGGCCTAGGCTAGCGCTCATTGCCTTCACATTTCACCCGAGGTCCATATGCATAACACTAAACATTTCCACAGTACCTGGGATTGGATGCATATGGAACACAGTTAGCTTATGCTCATGAAGGCATGTTTCCCTTGATTTTCGGAATAGGAAAACTTGGTCGCATGTATTTATAGGCCTATTTTGAGGAAGCTTTTCGTAATAAATATTATTAAAAAAAAACATTTTCTATAGTTTATTGTTCAAGCTCTTTTAGGTAAATGAATTAATATAAACAAATCGTTGTTAATGAAACATTCTTTAAATGCATGGTTGATTTATTCAGTAATATAATTAAGGTACAAGATACATCTGAATGAGTTGCATTTACATTTAATTTGATCTATGGTGTATCATTAATTTTGCATGAAATATAATAATAAGACTCGATGTGACAATGGATGTTGACGTTGTTGAACTGCCAGTGGGTGGCATGACAATGCAACAGAAATGTAACAATAAAATCACAGGATTGAATAAGACTGTAAAAAGTCGGGCTAGTACAAAATTAGATCGGACTTGTCGAAAATTGAGCAGTGGTGCCCGACGGGCTAGTCAAATCAAAATTATAATTTTGGACCTATATCATATTGCGATTTTGGCCTACTTAACTTTGTTGGGAGTGCTTGGATTATTATCAGGATTATTGAAAATAAAAGTTTTGTTTTAAATTATTTTGCAGGATTGCTTATGGTACATATGTTCCTTACATATTTTCTTCAATGAAGTCTCTCGAAGTCTCTCAAAGTCATTTCATTATTTTGACATACCTCCTTGGTGTAGTGGTTAGTGCTTTGTCCTCTCACATGCACATCCTGGGTTCGATTCCCGGTGGGTCTGCAACCAGTGAGTTCATATCTGGTTATCGAAGGCTGTGGCTGTCTTGATATAATGTCTAGCACTGGATGCTTTTAAGACGTTAAACCTTGCTATGCTATGCTATGTGTAATAAAAATGATTGAACCCTGGTGGTGTGCGTTCCCTTTCCATTAGTACCATTTATTTTCCATGAATTTTCGTCTTTCATTTATCAGTTAGGATATAAATTTACCACTATCGTTTCCACTTGTTGGGTGGAAGCTGTTTGGTCGGACTGATGCCAGCCGTGTTAGTATGGCTGCAGTCAGTGATGGCTGGCTGTCCAAGGATATGACAAAAGCCTATACCCTGCTGTACTGTTTTAAGCCTTGTGTTAAAAGAGGAAAATCTCGGTTTTAAGATCTTTGTGAAAACCAAACCATTTTACCCTTTTTTCATCCACAATGCTTATTCATGATGTCTTAAAGCCCATCCATGTCTTCAACAACTGTTTTTATGGTGATTTTAGATACTGCTATCTAAGTATTTACTGGGCTACTCTTTCCACTCCGTAAAATCGTCTAACGAGCTCTCCAACGTACAATTAAAGTTCAAAACACTACATTTTAGTGGGGGTATTACTTGAGGAAATCTTTTTTCAGTACCGGCCAAATGAAATTAACTTAACAATTATGAAGATTAATGTGTAAATGTTAGAATTTTTGTTATGTTTACAGGTTGTATTTTCTAACCATAGTTGTGGAAGAATTGACCTTTTACTTCGCCAACGTCAGTAATTGAGCAAGACATGATGGCACCATGCATCGAATGTCACATAGCTTTTGTTAGAAGCATAATTTTTCAGGCGTCTGGCAGTTATTCACAACTAACCTCATTTGGCACATGTGACCTGACTGTTAAGGTGCTAGTAAACCCAAACAAACAAACTGAATGCAATATTATACAGGATAGTTAAAACTCTTGGATTTTAACATGATGAATAATTTCCCAAAAATGAAATAGACTTCAAATAAAACTTTAAAACATCATGAAAATATCAGATATGACAAAAATAAAAACAATAAAAGCAATCATTTCTTCAAGTTATATTGTTATGGTGTAGCTATAACATCATTGATGTCTAGTTTTGTTACATTTTGTGCATTTTTTTATTTTCTCTATTTCAGCCCTTTTTTTCTCAAAAATCTTTTATATAATTCCCATAAAAAAGTTATATTTTCTGAAAGAAGTATGCGAGCTCTTTTAAAGATCGTCAAGTGTCTCTCATAACACTGGAGGTTTAAAACCCAAAATTCTTTAAAATATATGTGCACCAATGGCTGTATCAGGCTTGATTATTAAACTCCGCCTTTATTATTGTGTTCATTTGCATAAAGTTGCTACAGTATATGAACTGACAAGACTTTTATACTTAGTATGCTCAGTCAGGGAGTGTGACAGGATGTGACTGCATATGAACATAGAGAGGGATGCCATGTGGGACATGGATGGGGCCATGCAGGACATAAGATAGAATGTATACCATGTGGTATGCACCAAGGGCTATATCAGGCATGATTATTTGACTCTGCCTTTGTTGTCTTATTCAACAGTTCATTTGCATAAGTATACTGCCGTGGAAGTGATGTTTCTAGTATGTATCAGATTATTATGAGACAATATTGCCCCAATTAAATTTCCAATGAAATTATCAACAATTGATTTTAAGTGATGTGACTGCTGTTTTCATGTACAATAGACTTAACATCAGTAATTTTCAAACAAATTGACTTGTAAAAATCTTGATAATCTGTCAGAAATAAGTAAGATATTAGAGCAAATTCTGTTTGTATTTAAGTCCTGTATTATCCAATGTGGGCATGGGTGTCGTTTACATTCATGCTTTTAATTTTGAGGATATCAGTTTGAAATTTATGCACAAATGTTTTTAGTTTAAGCTCTACACACCAATTTAATAGGTTTATTTATGGCTTTCTGATAACTAATTAACAGCAATACAATCTTTGTCTAGCTATGCTCTTTGTATGTATATAACTTGAAATCTACATAAAAAGTCAGGAACTATATTCCAGCTAGCTCCATGCAGCTTGTAAATGTTTTAAATAGCATTCAGCTGCTCAATTAAAATTACAAGAGATGCAGTGGCAGTGAGGGATTATTTTTCTTGACTCTCAAGAATATTCTAACACACGTTTGGTGCACATGATGGTACTGAAAATCTTTGATAAGAATGTTCAAATTGTAATTATTTCTGATGACTAAGCCTACTTAGATAATGTTTAAATTAGACCTGTGTTATTTCAAAATTCCCATTTTTGGAAAGTTGTAGAAAAGGGAGGGGTAGTATACCAACTGAATGTTACCATGCAGCTTCTTGATTAAAATGTGGCCACTTTGATATTTTCTAAAAGCTTAAAGTATTAGTTCAGTGGTCAAGCAAGGTCATCATATCTAAATTTGAAGGAGGGCTTCAAAAGAAACGAAATGGTGGAAAAAGATTTTAAAAGTCTGAAGTTGTGACATCACATTCTCACATTCTTCAGAGACTTACATATTCTATCATATTTTCATTCTGAGATTTTGTGGCTTAAAACCACTAGATACAGTATGTCAGGAACAGGAAAGTAGTAAAACGGATTATATTAAGGGGGTAGGCTAGTAATTATAATATACCACATGAAGAAAGTTTGAGGACAATTATTTCAGATTGTAAAAACATTCATTAACTAATTGCTCAAAACCTACCAGAAAATTGACTTAATAGTGTCCGCAAATCCAAAATTTACTCTGTGAGTAGGAAAGTTTTGTAAGATTTTTGGGTCATTGGCGTAGGTTCCAGGTACTCTCCTGTATCAACAGGTTGAGAGTTGATTGGTCGTTGTTCTTGCTGTTGACTGACCTGATAAACATGCATGTCCATCTTTGACTGGTCAAGTTCTTGGTATTGGGCTCCATTTTGAATATTAAGTTGGCTTCCGTGATCGGTGCTGTCCTTGTTTGCTGTTTTTTTTGCGTAATTCTTGTCATCTTGAGTGTTTGGGTTTTTCATCTTACAATAGCAACAGCAAACATAAACCATTGCAATTATGATGATCACTACTATTGCAATTGAACTTACAATTGGTATAAACATTAGATTTGCTGTTCCCATCAAGGATGAATTGGTTCCTGTATCTTGTTCCATTTTGCCTTTCTTAAGCTTCATCTCATCATTTTTTATCATAGTCGAAGTCATTTTCGCCCGATCCATACCGCCAATTTCTGTCGTTTTCTGATTACAAACATCAATCCTTGACTTAACAGCATTATACATGCATTGCAGAGTGGTATCACTGCTATCACAAATTGGAATATTCTTTTTCTTTATGATAACATAATTTATTTCTTGTTTGTACAAAACTTTTTGTAGTTGAGTACCAATTTCAAGACTGGGGTTCTCTGCTGGTTGGCCGTTGATGAAGCATGTATATTTTACTGCTCTGATTCCATCAATATGTACACCCTCCATCTTGAATTTGACTTCCCACATTTTACACAATGTAGAAGTAAAACGATCACAAATGAGGATGACAATAGATTGGCAGCCATTTTAATATTCAGAAGATGAAATTAACAATAGTTTTGTTTTGGGAACAAATGTTAAGGTGTGCCTCTCATGCCAATGGAGGTGTCTCAAAGATGATCAAAACATTTTAAACGATATGAGTTAATTCTTGAAGATATCGCACCTCCATTTGATTAGAAGTCTAATGATATGTCTAATTTATATCCATAAAAAGAAAATATTGTAATTGAAAGTTTGTGACTTCTTCGTAATATTCTCATTGAACCGTTGACAATTCTTCTCTTCTCCCGGTTACGTTTCAAAGGCCATGTGCATGGCTGTGCAGATACCCGTGCATCAAGATAAACATGTCCACAGCAACAAAAATTGTGTCAAACACTAAATAAACATCCCAATTATGCTGCACACTCTCTTTGCATACTAATTAGCTTATTTGCATAACATTGAAAATTTTGCATCTCATTTCTTTGTTATGTTGAATATCCTTTAATGAATTATGATCCAAAAGGAAAACAGAACACAATTGTTGTTTATGTCGAAAATGTTAATGCCGTTTTTACAAATTAATCTTTGCAAAGTCATTTAAATTTTTAACTGCTTGTCTTGTCCTGATAAGACTGCATGATAAGACTGCATGAAACTATAAAGTGTACTGAACCAAGTAGTGTTTGTACCTTTTCGGGGCATTACACAAAATGTAAAAAGTTGGCAAACATATTCTGAACAAAACCTACACCTTCAAAAGTTTAGTTTCAATTAAAGGTGATGACAGAATTTCTGATTTATTGATAAAAGTGTGAAACAAATAGTCTGAAGTGATACAAGGTTTGAAAGTGTACATGCCACTTATGCTTTGAAAACAATATTTTTGCAAGTCACAAATTTTTGAAGGGATATGGTGGGGAGTGATACAAATGTGGACAAATTATTTCAGGTTCAGAAAAGAGCAGCTAGTTTGATTACTGGATCGAGATGGGACTCCGAATCATCAGATTTATTACGTTATAATCTACTGGCCTTCAATTGCCATAAGTTACAATTCCTTCTGTTCTGTTTCTGTTCCTCACATATAGCAAATTTGATTAGTTAAAGTCCAAGACTCGGTAGCATATTCTGTCAATATTAGCATATGATATTATACAAATACATATATATGTATATATATATATATATATATATATATATATATATATATATATATTTATATATATATATATATATATATATATATATATATATATATATTTTCATATATGTATATATATATATATATATATATATATATATATATATATATATATATATATATATATATATATATATACATTATAATTATATATATTATAATTATATATATATATTATAAATATAAATATATTATAATTATATATATATATATATGTATATATATATATATATATATATATATATATATATATATATATATATATATATATATATATATATATATATATATATATATATATATATATATATATATATATATATATATATATATATATATATAATCTACTGGCCTTTAATAGCCATAAGTTACAATTCCTCCTGTTCTGTCTCTGTTCCTCACATGAGTGTCCCCCCCTCCCCACCCCTCTAATCATGTTAAAGATTTCAACATTTGAAAATGGTTTTAGTGTGTATTTGACATGATTTTTAAGCAATTTTCGCCACCTAATCTATGAAACCAATAGTTGGAATATTCCCCTTGTGCCCCCACTAGGACTTTGCCCTTGGACCCCACCAATTGTGGCGCATGCTTTGCAGTACCACCATAGGTGGAAACAAATCTTCTACATATTTACTTATGCCCCCAACAATTTGTTGTGGCGCCACTGATATTGACAATCTCATTTTGACTATGATTTTAGTCAAACACGTACGTAAACTAGAGTGCAATGTTCAAGGGTACAATATGTCAACTTTAAGCTAGAACTCTACATAGAAGCAGGGGCAGTACAACATTTTGTTATTAATCCAACAACTTTACCAAAAAGCACTATCAAAAGTGCAACAACATCATTTAGCGAAATGTGATATTTTTCTGATGGGGAGGGGGAATACTGTGATTTGATAGGGGATTTTATCCCCTCGTTAAAATTTTCTGCAATTTCTTTTTAAGTTATCAGCTTTTAAAATTTGTTTTTGAAAGACCAGGTAAGGGAAAGAAATATCAGACTTTAATTACTAAATCTAAAACAATGTAATAACCTGAATTTTCCAGAACCCACCCAAGTATTCATTTTTGGTTCCGATGCTATAACATCAGGAACCTACGCGGTCATGATGGCATGGGTGTGTGTATGTGTTTATTTGTGACGGCCAGCTCGTAAATGCGATATCTCAAGAATGATACACTGGATTCATGTCATATGTAATGCACAGATAGCCCATGGTCCATAGATGTGCTCTATTGTTTTTGGTAGTGATATCATGCATATTAACGAGTAGGTGGAGCTTAAAGTACAAATCTTGAAATGTTCATATTTTACCAACCGTGTGTCTGTTTGGTTCATATTTGGTATAATCATTATGTTAGCTAGTGTGTACATGGTCATGGTGTAAAACGTTGAATTTCATTAATATGCATGGTGGAAGGGGCTTAATATGATTTTGCTGAAAAGAGCTTGTAAACACGGTATCTCAAGAACGGTGGACTCATGTCATATTTAGTACACAGATAGCCCATGGTTTGTTGATGTGCCCAATGGTTTTTGGTGGTGATATCATGCATAGTAATCAGTAGTAGGGTCTTAAAGTGATAAATGAGCAACTGTATGTCTGTTTTCTGTCATATTGATAATTTTGTTGGTCATTGTGTACATGGTTATGTTATCAGCAGATGTTATAAATATGCATGGTGAGCATGGCCTAATGTGAAAGTGCTAAATGATGTACACACCATGCCGTACCCCATGAACAATACATCAAATTTATGCTATATCAGGTACACAGACAGGGCTTAGTGACAACTGTTTTTGCATCATACTTCCTATGATAATGTTGTTAATCATTGTGCAAAATTGCTAATGTTGTCAACATTTTTATTGATCTGCGTGGTGGGTGTGTTTATTCATAAATATCCTGGAACAAATATTTCATGATATGCAATGACATGACCAGTAAATACAAATTTTGCAAATCAATCAGCTTATGAAAAAGAAGCATCAGAACCAAAAACCTTTTTATTTCTGGTTATGAATATTCTTATTCTTTTTTCTTTTTCTTGTTGAATGAGATATGTTTTCAGTTTTTTGCTTTTCAATATTTTCTGGCAAAGTTGGCATGCCAAAAAGTTTCTCTTTAACCCTACCCGCACCTGAGACCTGAGTTTATTTCTGAAAACTCAGATATGACAATTACCAACCCGTCTTCCTGTTCAGTGTTGTGATTCCACTCCAGACAATAATTGTTTATCTGCCATCCCGTGCATGCCACAGCCAAGTAGCCCAAGGTTATTTGTGTGTTTAAGATTACACAAAGCCAGAGCTGAATAATCAAGGCACTTTTGTGCTTGAAATCACTCATCCGTGTAAGGTGTCCTAGTGGAAGAAGTTTGTTTTCAAACTGGTGATAAAAATAGCTGTGTATCATAATGCCTTAGGTAATAATGTGCATTAACTGTGAATGATTGACAGACCATTTCTCCTAAGGTATGATATTGCTTCATGGACATCTGGACTATAATCTCCCCAGAACCATCACTGTTTATTCACAGCCACATGACCTTGTTAAAAAAAGTTGAAAGAATACACCACTGTTTACAGTTGAACTGTTGAAATATGATAGTTCAGAGTGCATTTTTGTACAAATTGTACAATATCTTTAACATTTTGAGACAAATAGATCAACCTTTTTTTTTTCTCTCACAAGTTATTGGCTGTAATCAAGTTTATTCTCTCAAAAGCATTCTCACCAAATGATGCAAATTTAAGGCATGATTCAATCCACAACAAACAACATTGGTATTGTTAAGTAATTAAAACCTGGGTCCTACATCTTTCAGAAATATATATATATAAGTACGAAAGGAGTATACTGTTAAAGTTTTGTATATATTCATAATGTACAGTTTTGATATCAAAAGAAATGTTTTTATTTCCTTGAATACTTCTTATTATTTATTAGCACCATTGGTGTTTAAAATCAATTATCAGAAGAAATATGGGGAGGGGTGTAAAATAACCCTTCATAATTTCTTTAAAAGGCTACGTTACTTAATGCTGATACACAGAATTGTCCAAGAAGCCAGTTTTAATTATCTTAATCTTGCCAGTAAAAATGTATTCTTTCTAGTTCATTATTTCCTCCATGTAATACTCTGGGTCAATGTCATTGTGGGTCTGTTTTGACCTGATACAAAAACAAAAAATGATCACTCCAATGAAGAGAGCTGTCACAATAATCATAGAAACACTCGCAGTAATGACAAAACTATTAATGATCTTGTCTTCATTGTTGAACCTTTCTGTTCTGGTCAGTATTTTATCCATGTCATCACGTTTACCCACAGCTGGGGTCATTTCTTCCTCTTCCATTATTTTGGTGCATGAATATGCTATTATTGTTAGCTTAGCCATCTCTGTTGCTTGAGACTTACTCTTGGGTCCATTTGACTGTTGCAAATATTTGGCCCAAAACTTTGGAATGACTTACCGCTTTCAATCAAATCTGCTCAATCCCTTAAACAAATTCCACACCTCGCTTTAGACTCACTTATTTTATTGTGCTTTCAAGTCCTCTTCATAATTTTTGTGTTCTTTGTTTTCTTTATATTTCATGCTTATCTTATTGACATATTTGTATTTATTTTCTTTACATGCATATTTTGTAAGGCGCATTAGAATAAGTTATTTAGATAATGCGCCATATAAGTGTAATAAACTTAAACTTGGGTGGGTCCTTGCTGTTGGGTACGTCTTTAGTGTTGGGTCCGTCTTTACTGTTGGACCCGTCCTTACTTTTAGGTGGGTCATTTATGTTGGGTGGTTCCTGACTGTTGGGTCTGACCTTACTTACTGTGGTGTCAGTCTTTACTGTTGTGTCGGTCTTTACTGTTGTGTCAGTCTTTACTGTTGTGTCGGTCTTTACTGTTGTGTCGGTCTTTACTGTTGTGTCAGTCTTTACTGTTGTGCCGGTCTTTACTGTTGTGCCGGTCTTTACTGTTGTGTCAGTCTTTACTGTTGTGTCAGTCTTTACTGTGGTGTCGGTCTTTACTGTTGTGTCGGTCTTTACTGTTGTGTCAGTCTTTACTGTTGTGTCGGTCTTTACTGTTGTGTCGGTCTTTACTTTTGTGTCGGTATTTACTGTTGTGTCGGTCTTTACTGTTGTGTCGGTCTTTACTTTTGTGTCGGTCTTTACGTTTGTGTCGGTCTTTAGTGTTTTTTCTGCACTCTCCATCGATGGTGTAGCTGATAAACTATCACAGACAATTCTTGTAACATGGCTTAAACTAGCTGGATTATAACAATTGATCCAAAAATCATTTATGGGGTTCTCATGCACCACAGCTGGGAATCTTATTCACGCAAAAGTAGCCAAGTTTCCATTACTGCTGACCAATAGACGCTCCAGTTGAGGAGCAATGGTAAAATGGATGCCATGTGCAGATTGACCATTAATATGGTATGCCACCAATTGAGTTTCACCAATCATTTTAGGTTTCTTCCTTTATTTCCAAAATTTAATATTTCGCAAAATGCATCAGTGAAATGACTAAGAAATACATAACAATAGAAGCCATACTCCCTCCGAAGCCGCACTCAATGAATAGTCAGAAGTTTCATGTTCCACGTATAAATTTATATTAGTAAATTAACATAGGTAACACATCCACATTGTGTAAAATGTTTTAACAAATCTTGTAGCAAGCAGACCAAACTTTCCTCAATTAGATACAATTCAAGCATTGGAAATCATTAAATGTCCACCATTCAATTGTTATCCTCTTCCAACTTTGCCTCAAGAATTCTAAATTTCTATTTATTCGTCTATTTAACACTGTAGTTCATATTGCTCCAAGTGAAAATATATCAAACTAAATTGTTAAAATATAAAATATGGATTTTTGAAATGATAACTTAGCTGAGTATTATTCATCTGACTTGCACTGAATACAGCATGAGAAAATATATTTTTGTAGAATTTCAGAGAGTTTTCCTGTTTATAGGTTTTCTTGCACAATGTTAAACAAATGATAAAGGTAAGCAAACATCTAAAGGATTAGTTCAGTGGTCAAGCATGTCCATCTTAAATAAAAGAGGACTCCAAAAGAAACAAAATGATGAAGAAAGCATTACAAAATCTTCTTTCCTTAAGGCAAGGTATCCACTCAATTTCTATATTCTGAACTAAAGCATCCACAAAGATGATATTTGGATACTAGAAAGGTTATGCAAAAATAATTTTTTTTATAATGACATTGACCTCATTCATGCATATTAATGAGGTCAATCAAAATGGCCGTTTTTCCAAAAGTGCATTATTTCAAATTCATATAACTCAAAAAGTACAAGGGGTAGGTCCATGAAATTTGCTACAGATATAAAAGAAAGCTGTATAAATGAATTAGACTACAATGGTGTACAAACATGACAGATATTTTAAGTTATAGATAATTTTGTTTCGTAATCATAAAAAATGTAAAAAAATTGTACCTCATTAAATATTCAGGACCATTTTTCTCAAAAAGTAAGTATAGGGGTACCTTAATTGTAGCGGAGGATGTTTAGATATGGAAAGTAAAGATGTATGCCAAATGTCATGCTAATTGGATGAAAAATGAGGGAGTAGTTTATTTTCAAAGATTGTCTTTCCAATGAAAATTCAATTCGAGAAAACGGCAAAAAACGCGTTGTGCACACGTAAGTCAAAAAAGTTGCATGTCACATTTACATCCTTTCCGTCACAAAATTCCTGTTAAAATGCCCCTGCTTCATACAAATTGCCTTCCTGTACAGCCAGTGCTTGTTCTGTTGCCTTTTCTTGATAGATTTAGCTTTTCTCTCCTCTTTTTGCTTTGTAGAAGACTGTTTTTCTGCCTTTTTTATCCGAAGATCATCGCAATTTTTCAAAAACTTTCGAGTATGAAATCCCGGTTCAATTCCCATTTTAGAAAAAACTTGAACTTTAGCCAAGTCACCATCGTTGAAAGAAATCCTTTCCTTCCATAACATAAAGGACATGGAAATGAACTAACAAAAGAATTAAAAAGTTCAACATCCACAATCCTATTCCTGTTATTTCTGCAAATGTTGGGCTTTCTGAATCTAACTTGACTTTCTTATCTTTTCAAAAGATGTTGAAATACCAGAAGTTTCAGTTTCAGTTGAAGCTTTAGAGTCTGTTGATTTGGCCCCAGTGCTGGGATTCTCCCACTATCTTCTGTTTTCCTTACTTTTATTGGTCCTGTAAAACCTATTTCCAAAAAACTTTCTCTTCCTTTTCCTGGGCATTTTAGCAAAAAAATAACTTTACTTATTTCAATACTAAACAATACTTATGATGCAGTTAGTCACAATTACAAATGAGATAACAGCTGATGTGAGAGAGTGTTTCTACTATAAAATAAACAAACAAAATCCTCTACTGTCACTCAATTATCTTTGATCCAAACTAGACAGGATGTGGCTAAAAATAAAGATTGATGCATTTATAAATCCTTGCTTTGACCAGGGAGTTGTCATTTGATATCATTGGTATAGGTCCAGTAGAAATAACTGTGAAAACAGAGGCTTTTTCCTTGTATTTAAAGCTGTATGTTGGTGTTTAGATGATGAAAATTGGTTGAGTAAAAGTGGAAATATTCAATTTTATGTATTTTGAGTGTAAAAATGTCGCAAAATTTAATGAAAAATGTATTTTCGGAGTTTCTTTTTCCTTTTTTGACTCTAATTTTTATACATTTCTAAGAGGAGTTGACTATCACAACCTATATAAATTAAAAGAAGAGATATCATACTTTCAAATAAAATTAAAAAGAAAAAAATGGATTTTTGACCCTTTTTGACCAAAATTGAGTGAATACCTTGCCTTAAGGAGATATTTAAGTTAAAATTTCTTTACCATTTGGGTAGAAATAACAGACTGAAATCAGACTAGTTGTGATGTCACAGCCTCAGATTCCTCAAAGTCTTTATGTATTTTAAAGAAAGTTTTTTGTTTTTTTTTCCCCTATTTGAATTATATTTCCTCAAACTTTCTTCAGGTGGCATATTATAAATACCATTACTAGATTCAGTTTTACTACTTTGTTGACATACCCCATGGTTTTTAAGCCATAAAATCTCAGGACAAAATATGATAGAATACATCAAGACTGAGGAATCTGAGGCTATGACATCACAATTAGTATGATTTCAGTCGTTTCTACACAAAATGATACCAAACTTTAAACTTAAATATCTCTTTAACGGAATAAGATTTTGAATGCTTGCTTCACCATTGTGTTTCTTTTGAAGTCCACTTTCATATAAGATGGACATGCTTGACCTCTAAACTAATCCTTTAAATAATATGTTAACGTGCAGTAGTGCCTAACACCCTACAATATTTTTTAACTTTTCATTTATCAAAAAAGTGCATTCAAACTGATAGGTTTTAGACTCGCCTTATGGTGTAAAAGCATAGGCAGCTGTAAGAGATTTTAGTTATAGGGGTAAAACATGATTACACTTTTAATTTTATTAAATACAAAGAAGCATTGATGACTTTTTTTTTTCTTTTTTTTTTTTTTTTTTGGGGATGGGGCAAGTCAGTAACCCCTTTACTATGCCATTGAGCTGCCCAAGTTTTGTTTTTTTTTTTTTTTTTTGGAATGGGGGGCTTACCAGAAAGAAAAATATATTTTGATCTCACATGCCATTTTGTGAGGGGCACTTGTACACAAATGGTGACTATGCAATGATAGTCCTACAAGTTTTGTTTTAAAACTTGAATGTGTTGGGAAAGGGATTAGAACCACTTCATGAAATAGAAGTTCCCCCTTCCCACCTAACTGGTGGAAAAAATGTGTCACTAAATTGAGATATCTTTGCAGATGGGAGGGGGGAAAAGGTTAAGATTGTTGTTAAAAGTTATTGAGGCAATGACCTTTTGTTTCATTTTTTTTTTTTTTTGCTCTGCCGTAAAATTTAGTCTGAATGGTTTAAAGACCACAATTTTGGAGAGGAATAAATGTATGCCATATCAGCAATTTTTAAATCAACCAACACAATGTTGTGTCGACTCTCGAACAGCAAATTCACTTTTTGGCCTTTAAAATGTTAAAAAAAAATTGTTTTAACATCTCTCTCTGGTCTTGAAATTTAGGCTCATAGAAAATGTTATCTTCAATTCTATTCCTTTTTTGTTAGTTGTAAATCATTATAATTTTGAAGTTATGGTTAAAAGAGGTGCAAAATTGTCATACTTTTAGAGATTTTTTTGAGATATTCCATGGTGTAATGTTTCACACTAGCTTCCCTCTGGCATTTTCTTTTGCAATCAACCTGCCCATCGTGCATGAATAGACATCAGGTAAATAAGCAGCTTTAATGATGAAAAAGCCCATCATGCATGAATAGACATCAGGAAATTATCAGCTTTTGTATTTGAGACAGAGATACTATTTCGGAATTCCTTAAATTCCTTATCTCATTTCATTTCCAGTAATGATACTTATTCTTATTCCAATTGCAAGTGCAGTTACAGTACGGAACTTCATGGAAAATGGAATAGCTATATGGACGGGTAGATTAAGCTTAATTTGACTTGAGCTTTACTGGAAGAAAATAAGCAACAAAAAATAAAAATAGTCAACATTTTCATCAAAACTCAGTGAAAAATTTACATTAGTTTTAATTTTTAGGTCTTGTTGTAATAAACAATGGAAATTGTATATAAATTTTGTGACATAAAAACCATAAAACCTATCAATCTCCTTATGTTAAGTTGTTAACTTACTCTTTTTCAAATCTCCACCTACGTTATTTGAATGGGAGCAGTTGATTATGACAATGAAGTTTTGAACTTGATCTCCATCATATATTCTAGCTCAATCAAAGTATAGCAGGAGAAACTGGTCAGTTTGATTATTTCCAGTGACTGAAATTTAAGACAGAAATATAAAGAATTACATTAGAAAGCTCTCAACTACAATCAATTAACATCTTCTCAATAAAAACACGGCACATTATTTTAAAAGACTGGGAACATGACATCAATAACCCTCATCATGCAATCTTTCTCTTTTTATTGACAACAAAATCACCACCACAGGGTTGAGCATCTGCACCAGTGATGCTCTGGTGTTGTTCCTCCCCCCCCCCCCCCTCCCCTCTAAAAAAAAAAAAAAAGTTTACCTATAACTACACTCACGTGTTCCATTATAACTATAACTACACCCCCGTGTTCCATTATATGGGATGATGTGAAATGAGAGCAAAAATTTCAAAAAACAAAATCTAGGAGGGGTCATTGCAACAATTTACAGAAAGGGGCAGTGTCATCAATCACAAACTATTGCTGCATGAATTTCTTTTTTTCTTTGCAGTCATAGTATAGCGACTTCCATCCTAAGGATTGTAAAAAGTAATGATCTTGGCCTGTGTGTAGGGCCGTAGGAATGATTTAAAAGTGTGTGTGTGGGGAAGGGGAGGGGGGTTGGGGTAGCATGTGACAAAAAACTCAGCCCATCCCAACTTAGTCAAAAAAAAGTAGCATAGATTTTGGTTATTATTAAGATTGAGCTCTGTTCACTTGCATTGTGGCATATAACTCCCACCTTGACTGCCTCACCTAAATAAACATCTACATGACCTGCAGTGCTGTGCTGAAAATAATGCTATGAAATAAATACCTTTACCTATACTTGCTACCATAGAGATTCCAATAAATCGAATCTACCTGACAGTGTGAAATCACTCAAGGAAAGATTTGAAGTAAATATAGAAACAATACCCAAGAAATGCTAATCAACTAACTCTAATACACATTTTGACCTACAAATAAGTCCAGGTGACTGACGACTGCCACTTTTCAGACAAAAAGTTAGTGAGGTGTTCATCCACTTTCTTGTCCCCATGCTTATTGGTTTGCATGCTTAGCATTATGCGAGCCTATGTAATGGCAATTAGGTCCGTCCAGCCGTCCGTTCCTGAGATTTCCTCAGAAATGTTAAAGTTTTTTGAGATTTCCTCAAAAAATGTTAAAGTTTCTTCAGAATTCCTCAGAAAAAGTTAAAGTTTCTTTAGATAGCCCTATGAAAGGTTAGAATTTCCTTAAAAAATGTTAAAGTTTTTTAGAGATACTTAAGATAGGATTGAAGACTAGTTTCCTTAAAAAGTCTACAATACATTTGATGTGTTCTTAGAAGATAACTGTAAAATGATATAATTTTCCAATTTTCTTCAGAGATCTTCAAGTCTCTATTGTAGTACGTGAGATTTAAAATCCTTAAAATTCTTCAAAATATTTGGGCACCAACAGTTGTATCAGGCATGATTTTTTAAATTCCACCTTTATTATTGTGCTCATTTGCATAAAGTTGCTACAGTATTATGACCTGACCAGACTTTTTTATTTAATATGCTTAGTCAGGGAGTGTGACAGGATGTGATTGCCTATAAACATAGGGAGGGATGCCATGTGGAACATGGATGGGGGCCATGAAGGACATATGATTTAATATTTACCATGTTGTATACACCAAGGGCTATATCAGGCATAATTATTCGACTCCATCTTTTTTTCTTCTTCAACAACTCATTTGCATATAAGTTATTAAATAAACTGACACTTTAATACATAGTATGCTCAATCAGGGACTGTGATAGCTAGAATGAGACTTCTTATGGAGCTTATGGGATGTCATGTGAGACAGGGTGGGATGCCATGTGGGGCATGGGGTGGGATGCCATGTGGGACATGGGGTGGGATGCCATGTGGGACATGGGGTGGGATGCCATGTGGGGCATGGGGTGGGATGCCATGTGGGACATGGGTTGGGATGCCATGTGGGACATTGGGTGGGATGCTATGTGGAACATCAGGTGGGAAGCCACTGATGCGGGACACAGGCAGGGATGCCATGTGGGACATAGGGAGGGATGTCATGTGGTACATATAGTTGGATTAATGTGGGATATACATGTAGGATGGTCTCCATATGGGTCATAGCATCGGATGCCATGTGGGACATATGGTGGAATGCCATGTGAGACACTGTATGGTGGTTTGCCATGTGGGAGATATGGTGGAATGCCATGTGGGACAAGGCATGTGGGACATGAGGTGGGATGTCATTTGGTACATGGGATGTGGGACATAGGGTGGAATGCCATGTGTGTCATAGGATGGGGTGCCCTGTGGGACATATGATGGAATGCCATGTGGGACATGGGATGTTATGTGGGACATGGGGTGGGGTGCCATGTGGAAGATATGGTGGAATGCCATGTGGGACATGGGATGGGATGCCATGTGGGATGCCATGTGGGACATGGGTTGAGATGCCATGTGGTACATGGGATGCCATGTGGGACTTAGTGTGAGATGCCATTTTTATAATTGGCCAGGTCATATAATACGGGTGTCAATTTGCATGGGCATGTGAACCATGACAGTATTTACCATTCTAGTTTTATATTACTAATTTACTGTATCATTTTGTGCACTTGATTGGGTGACCAAGGGCTGAATAATTGTTTATGCATGGTGTCTCCGAATATTATGCAAGGAGTACACAGTTACAAAATGGGCAGGCAGGGTCTATATGGCTTTTTGGAATTTCTTAAGTTTATGTGACCCTAAAGTTCCATCTTTTATAAATCAAAAACAATGTTATTAAAAAGTAAAGAGTTGAAATAAAGGCGTAATATGCAGCAAAGACATACTGCTTTGCTTTTAATTTTTAAACTGCAATGATTTATGTTAGGAATTACACATACAAATTTTGAAATTATTACTTTTAAATTTTGACAAATAATTTATGCGAAATTTGCTCTTATGTTAGATCTGGTAACAATTTGAAAAACTGGGGGATTCCATTGACACTTTAATAGAACTGTTCCATAAATAGCATTCCTGGACCAATTGATTGTGAAAGGTGGTGGATAGGATGAAAACAATTATTTCCCAATCTTTATCAATCAAAATGTATTAAAAAGTAAAGAGACGGTCTTCAATAACTTCACCATCTTTGTACATTTGCAGCAGACATTTGTTAGTACATTTACATCAATATCTGAAAGTGTTGAAGGTCTGTGACCAGCGTGTGGCCTGTCTGTAAATTAACCCCCTTGTGTAAAATCAAACCAAACAATATATGTAACAGGTTTTTTTGTTTTTTGTTTTTGTTAGAACCTTTCAAAGTGTCCCCTCTTAAAGTGCCTGTGCCCCATTCAAGAATATTCTATAGCTACAGGTCTGGGGGAAGGTCCAAATAATGGTGATAATTAAGTTAGTATTGGAGTATGCAAAATTATCAACAATCAAACAACTGACAAAATTATTTCTAGTTTTATTCAATTTCTAAGCATTTAAAATCTTGGTACAGACTATGTAACTTATATCTTTGATATTTATATATTTTATTGCAACAATTTACAACTTTATCAAAGATTTTGATTCATTATCACAAGTAAACTAAATTACGGTGTTTCTTGATCTTTGTAGGCAAGAGGTAGCATCAACCACATATATTTACGTGGTTGTTGCTGCCTCATTGTAGAAACCCTTTGATTTTGGGAATTTTACAGGTACAATTTTTGTATTAATTTGTTTTATTTTATCATTTCATATTTTTGCACGGCAAAAAAAGTGGGAATTTTAAGCCGTTGGGCTCAAGTAAATCCGTAAATCGCCCCCAAAGTTTTTGATATCTCCCAGACTGGAAACACGGAGAGAAAATTTTTCTCTTGATTATACTTTGTTAAAAAGTGTTATAAATCCTTCAAATCCAAATGCTGAATACAGAATTTCTGAATAATTTATTATAATTATCGTTGTATTATGATACAAAGTGCCTGCCCTCATTCTTGACATGAATAATTTTGTTCAATCTTAAAAGCCAGTTATCGTTTCTATTACATGAAGGTAGATATTTTTAAATTTGTGTGTTTTTATTGGTCGAAATACAATGGTCCTATGTGCAATCAGTAATCGTCTTGGTATCAAATGTACACCACCACATTTTAATCATGAAAGGTAGCCTTTAACTCGGGTCTTTCTGATTTCAAATAACTATCAGAAGGAAACCAAATTTCTGATTTTTAAAATTGTCAGCCACAGATAATTAACCCCTGCAATAAGTTGTCAATTTTTTCCTATGATGCCTCACTTGGTATCATAATTGGTATCAGTGGCGTTGCCCACTTTCAAAACAGTTGTGGTCCAACTGAGTTTTTAAACGTCTAAATATTGGGGTGTTAATTTAGTTCAAAGTTCTGTGGGATGTAGTTGTACAATTTTGTAAATAGCATCTATTTTTTTAAGGTAAATATTGTCCTAATAACTGAGTAAATATTTGCAAGAATTGTTTGTGGAAACAAAAATGTTTCCACTAATTACAGAAAGAGCTTATTTATTTTAAAAGAAATACATAAAACCTGTCATAATTTATTTTAAAAGAAATACATAAAACCTGTTATAATTTATTTTAAAAGAAATACATCAAACCTGTTGTAATTCATTTTAAAAGAAATACATAAAACCTGTTATAATTTATTCTAAAAGAAATACATAAAACCTGTCATAATATATTTTAAAAGAAATACATAAAACCTGTTATAATTTATTTTAAAAGAAATACCTAAAACCTGTTATAATTTATTTTCAAAGAAATACATCAAACCTGTCATAATTCATTTTAAAAGAAATACATAAAACCTGTCATAATTTATTCTAAAAGAAATACATAAAACCTGTCATAATTTATTCTAAAAGAAATACATAAAACCTGTCATAATATATTTTAAAAGAAAGACATAAAACCTGTTATAATTTATTTTAAAAGAAATACATAAAACCTGTCATAATTCATTTTAAAAGAACTACCTAAAACCTGTTGTAATTTATTTTAAAAGAAATACATAAAACCTGTAATAATTCATTTTAAAAGAACTACCTAAAACCTGTTATAATTTATTTTCAAAGAAATACATAAAACCTGTCATAATTCATTTTAAAAGAACTACCTAAAACCTGTTATAATTTATTTTAAAAGAAATACATAAAACCTGTCATAATTCATTTTAAAAGAACTACCTAAAACCTGTTATAATTTATTTTAAAAGAACTACCTAAAACCTGTTATAATTTATTTTCAAAGAAATACATAAAACCTGTCATAATTCATTTTAAAAGAACTACCTAAAACCTGTTATAATTTATTTTAAAAGAACTACCTAAAACCTGTTATAATTTATTTTCAAAGAAATACATAAAACCTGTCATAATTTATTCTAAAAGAAATACATAAAACCTGTCATAATATATTTTAAAAGAAATACATAAAACCTGTTATAATTTATTTTAAAAGAAATACATAAAACCTGTCAATTCATTTTAAAAGAAATACATAAAACCTGTTGTAATTTATTTTAAAAGAAATACATAAAACCTGTCATAATTTATTTTAAAAGAAATACATAAAACCTGTCATAATTTATTTTAAAAGAAATACATACAAATCTGTCATGGAATTACAGCCATGAAATCACACTGTTGAACTTAGATACTGCACCAGTAACTTTTCAAGACCCTGATAGAATTTTTAAAATGCGATTATAACATTTAAACAAAATGAGATATCAACTTAGTTTGTCCCCAATGATTAGTTTCTATCATTGTCCTTTTCACATCAGTTGGTCTGCAACCAGTGAGTCCACAACTGGTTATCAAAGGCCGTGGCCAACTTGATATAATGTCTAGCACTGGATGCTTTCGAGACGTTCAACCTTGCTATGCTCTGCTATATAAATCCACATGAAAAATTATGGGTGTATTTCTTAAAACAACTTTTTCAAAAATTTAGAAAATTATTGATAATGTTATATTCTGTACATCCTGTTTTTGCTATTTGGCTAATATGATCCTGTCCATAACCATGTTGAAAACCTAATGTTTCAAGACTTTAATATAGGTCAATATTACTTAGTTGTTTTCCAGAATTATGTAACATGGCTTTCATATTTAAATATATTTTCTCCAGTGGCATGTCAAAGTCATAAACATTATTAAATGCAATATCAAAATGGATCATAGAAAACAAGAGGTGCTGGCATTTTTGGTTCCGATGCTAATAGCATACGGAACCTATGCAGCTATGCTGGTGTATGTATGTATGTATGCATGTATGTATGTGTGTGCGTGTCTGTGACAGCAAGCTTGTATATAAGCACGATATCTCAAGAATGATACATTCATGTCATACACAGATAGCCCATGGTCGGTATATGTGCCCTATTTGTTTTTGGTGGTGATGTCATGCATATTAATGAGTAGGTGGGGAAAAAATCTTGAAATGCTCACATTTTAACAATCACATGTCAGTTTTGTTTCATATTGAGTAGATTTATGATGTTAGCTAGTTTGTACGTTTTAATTTTCTAAAACATTGAATATCATCATGCATAGTGGGCAGGGTTTTTTGTACTGAAAAGAGCTTGTATAAAAACGATATCTCAAGAACGATTCACGTCATGTTAAATATTTCGTAATATGCAATGACATTGACAGTTAATACAAAATCAATCAGCAGGAAAAAAAGCATCAGAACCACAAAACCTTTTGGTTCTGGTTCTTTTCGAATCCTTTAAGTCGTCGTTATTTTTTTGACTGAAACTCTTACAGTTTGCACAAAAATTCTTCAGATGTCATGGACCAAAAATACCCAATTTTTGGAACACAATTTACAATTTAGGGCCAAAACTGACCAAGTTTGGATCATAAACTACAAATTAGGATGAATAACCTTTTATTTTGGGCTAGGAAAAGAAGGTGAACCTCTTAATAATTAAGCCCCCTAAAAAACAAAAAAAGCTATGCAGACTGATTGTATCTTTGTTCTTTAGGAATATATTCTCTAGGTGCGTATCTCTTCATATACTACTGGGGTAGTAGGTAAAGCATAATTTGTCCAGGTGGCTCCTCACCGCAGGTTAAATAATGATGGTTTGGCAGGATTGATGTATTGGGTTCTCCGTAATTCCAATGTGCTGAATATCAATGTAACTTCCATCATTTTCTTGTTGTCTGAGCTGCATGTTTTGAGGGGTGATATTTGGCTGCTTACTTGGTTTTTTTGCTATCATTATGAATGCAGTAAATGGTGATCCCAAAGAAGAGAGCCATAGCAAGCAATGCAAAGACACCTGCTATCACAATCAAGAAAAGATTAACCTTCTCGGCGCGAAGTGTACCTTGATTCCCATCATCTGGTGCGTTTTTATCAGAGTTCATGCTCCCCTCAGATACCTTTAAAGTTGGACTTTGTGGAACGTTGAAGATTGGTTTATCTGTTCCATTAACTTGTAGCGGTTGTGTTCTGCCATTTGTAGATATATATGTGCCTCCTGTCAAGTGTCTTTTTGTCATTATTGCTCTTGGTGTTTCTGTTCGATGGCCTGTTACCCTAGTGGTTCGTCTTTCTGTTGATGCCGTAGTTGCTGATGGATCATAGCAAACATCTATTTCAGCTTGGCTAAAAGTTGATTGGTGATAACATTGGAATGTATATTGTGTTGCGGGGTTATCATCACAAATGGGAATATTTGTTACTTTAATAGTGACGGAATTAGTGTTTCTTCTCACCAAACGAGTTTCCAGGTCATCACCAACTGTATTTGTAATTCCTTGTGCTGGCTGGCCATCCCAGTAACATGTATACGTTGCTAATTTGGTTCCACCCTCATTACTAGTTGTCCGTTTAATTTCAAGTTGTTGGGATTCCGCCAAACAGAAGAGTACAGCCAAGAATAGTGATGTGGAGATGACGGCCATTTTTGAATCCCACAGATAATTAAATCTGTTCCAAAGCAGTTTTCACCAAGTTTGTTTTTCTCCCAAATTTGGGACAAAATACACAAAAAAATATCAAGTATTGAAATTATTTTCAACTTGTTCTTTCCTTTCAAAAATTCCTCATCAGCAAAATTCCATATCTAGTTTAATTTTCTCCAAAGATTGTAGATATGCATCGCATGCAATCCTACTGCCACATAGTTAGACAACAACCACAGTTCTGTATTATTTTCAACTTGTTCTTTCCTTTCAAAAATTCCTCATCAGCAAAATTCCATATCTAGTTTAATTTTCTCCAAAGATTGTAGATATGCATCGCATGCAATCCTACTGCCACATAGCTAGACAACAACCACAGTTTTGTATCAATTCAGTATAGTAGCTACATTTAGGTGTTAAAATGTATTATAACTCAGTGTAATAGACCAATGCATTACATAAATAAGGAAGTCAAATAAAAATTCCCTTTTTATTATTCTTTTAAGGCAGTTTACACATAAAAGATAGATAAACAATATGACAACCTTTTTATTCATTTTTGCTCCCATGTACCATTCATCAAGTCACAGTGAATGATTTTATTCAATATGATAAAAAGGTCAACATGATGTTCCAATCAGAGACATCCAACCAGAAATTAGACACAGCGGGGGGATGGGGGGGGGGAAACTTCATACTAAAAGTGGTAGGGGTGTTCAGCCCACCAACCGAAAAACATACCCGCAGTATGACAGATTGTTTGGTAAATGCAGTATGAAATTATACAATTTTGATACCCACAGTAGGAAAGAAGTTAATTTTGATACCTGCAGTATGAGTATTCAAAAAAATATTGTAAAAATGGATGAGCAGTACAAAATGAACACAGTAAAATCTCATTTTTTTGGACCTGCACTACGAAAATGATGAAAAAAGACATTTTTTTATACTATAAAAAAAAAATAATAATACTTAAAAATGACACCTGCACTACAAAAATGGTGCAAAAAGGCACCTGCTCAAGCGGCACATATATATTCTTCACATATAGAAGTGCCCCCCCCCTCCCTCCCCAGGAAATTAGACTGCTAAAAGCAGGAGTTTCACTTCCCAGCTTTGGAAGGTTTAAAGGGACCAAAAAGTGAGCAGGACATATTTTTATTTTTATTTTTATACTTTTATATTTTTATTTTTATTTTTTATTTTCAAAAATTGAATGCTTATCTAGCACACAATGGTATAGCATTTTCTGGTTTATTTGAATATGCAAGTGACCTTTGCCTTGGGCTATGGAGACATGAAGTTTATCAATCTGCTGTGAATAATACATCTCTGAAATTTGCAAAATCACTAAAAGTGTCAAACAATTCACTGAAATTTTGAGCACCTAAAAATGACAAAATTTCCTGAAAATTGCACAAAAATGAACAAAAATGAATGAAATTTCTTGAAAATTGCACCAAAATTAACAAAATTTCCTTAAATTAACAAAATATTTCACTAACACCTTAACCAGTTCAGTGCAGGGATATTCTTGCTTTAAAAATTCTACCCACGCGGAATATTTTGGAAATATTCCCTAAAAAAGTACAATAATGCAAATTGTAGGTCATATATTTTACTGTTTATGATATATTTTTGAAATAAAAATGTGGAATGAATAATTCTAATAACATTAAGAAATTTCTTACCTTTTTTGTCAGTTTTTTTCTCGTCACTGTATTACATGTCATGGTTATCCAAGATGGAAAACTTACACCCCCCCTCCTTCCCCATGACAACCCCCAGCACCAGAACTGCTAATATTTGGCCTAACATTAGTAACGTAGTAGCATTGTTATTGTTATTTGGCCAATATCTATCAAGATCATGATTACCTTACCACTCGGGCACTGCCATCTGAGTTGGTTTAATGCGATGTATGTATACATACATATTGACTGTTTTCACTGTGAACATACTCTGGGTATATTTTAGCTTGCTATATTTTTTCTAGAACTTGACATGTTCTACAGTGTACATATCATAGTTCGCATCAAATAATGTACGATAGAGGTAGCTGACAGGTCATGATAATAAATTTTCTTGGGGACTGGGGGGCAAATGAAATTTTGAGGGGCATTTTTTGGACTGACCTACTTTGAAAGAATGTGAGCTCTTCTCCCAGAGCTGTATATTTCAGGTATCAAATTTGTGCAAAGTGTCCTCCCCTCCCCCCTCCTGTTTCCCAGGAATTTCTTGAAAAGGTGCAGGGCCTTCCCACTTTGTTTGGGCAAAGCCCATTAAGTTTATGGATATTATAGTTACATTCTGATTGTTTGATCCTGGCACATGTTTTGAGGGGGCACTTTTGGACTGACCTATTTTGAAAGCAATCTCTTCTCCCAGAACTATTTCAGGGTCACACTATGACTCCATTAATCAATATTGGTGGCCAAATTTGTGGGGACAGGTATGATATGAAAGTGTTCTACATATACATATTGGAGTCATACTCAAGGACATATCCCTTACAGAAAACCTAGCTTGCAGCAAGCATGTGATTGTGCAAGATTGCTGCAAACTTGCAGCAAGCTACTATTTGGGACAAATGCAAACTTGCTAGCTTGCACAAGCTAGCAAAATTTCTGCAAACCAGCAAAAACGGTCTGCAAGCTAACAAAAATTTTTTGCTAGCTGGCATTACAAAGCTAATGTTAAAAACATGAAAATGGCAATTAACAACTACATCATGTGGTTGTGATATCGGAAAACCATAATAGCTGAGACATTTTTTTCAAATTGTGCCTTTCAATCTTCTTCTTTCAGACCAATCTTCACAGCCCAGGTGTAGTTCAATCTGCTCTGTTTGCGTTGACCAACCTTGCTAGAAATGCCACTGACCATCACAGGTATGATGCTAAGGGATTTCTTAAATGTGATGCAGGAATAAGTTTTCTTCCTGGCTTCACATCAGGGAAGGGGAATTAAGGAGGGTGGTTTTCCAGAATATTCAATATAAAAATACAGATTTTGTATTGAGGAAATGCACCAAATCGCAGGGGCTTCTGACCCTTGGCTAAATTATTTTTACCAACCAAATTATGTTCTGCCTCCACATTTGAAAATGTTGCACCATCACTGATTATTACACGTCACATATATTTGCTGCAATCACATGAGCAAAACAGCACATCTGTTGTTTTGTCCACACTCAACCAGGCCCAGGCTTTTTTCAAAGGGGGCCACAAACATCTTAATTAAAGGAGCACTATACTGAAAAGTGAGGGCATATTTTTAAGGGGACCCCCTGCCCCAAATCAAATGCTTACCTAGCATGCAACAGGATAGCAATTTTCTGGTTGATATGAAATTTCAAGAGACCTTTGCCCCCGTGTCGTCTGTGGGCTATGAAGGCATGAAGTTTATTGATCTGTTGCGGAAAATATCATCTGTGAAATTCGCCAAAATGAGCACCATCATTTTTCGGTCTAATGCTCCTTAATACTCAGGCAGTTTCTCCATATAGCCTTCTTATATTAATTTACTTTTGATTTTACTCAATGGGACAAAAACATTTGTAAGGGGACCCACAACTGTGCCTCACCCTGGCTATGGGCATACAGTTTCAACATATGCTTGAAATATCTGAATGAGAGGAGTAATGATTATCTTTCATGGACAATTTGTTTACTGTAGTACAAGAAATCAGCACGAGATCAGTGATGAATATCTAATGCCACCCCCCCCCCTCCCCCCTCCCTTTGTTTTCACTGATATTGTGGATGATGTTGGAAGTGGATTCAATTAAGCTTTGCATTTCAACATGACAGCCTGCTACTTTCTTCAAAACTCTGACAAATGTATTTTAGCATCATGGCCACCTTGAGGTAGTAGGTCTGCATCATATTTGGTAAGACTGCCAGTGGCAAAGAGTGAATATTGGAGACATTTTTGTAATTTGTGTTTCTTCAACAACATCCTGGGTCACCGCCACAGATTTGAGAAAATGTAGGGGGCAGTACCAGGGGATAGGACCAATGTCAGTGATTCCTCGTTAAACAAAGAGGTGAAGAATGGGTGTAGGACCAGAGGAAGCAGCAGGAGGCAGCATCAGGAGGGGCAGAACCAGAGGGAACATGACTAATGTCAGCAATTTCTTGTAAAAAAAAAAAAAAGGGTAAAGAATGGGGGTAGGACCGGGGGAAGTACCAGGAGGCAGGAACAGGGGAAGCACCAGGAGGGAGAAGGACCAGGGGATGAGGCAGGACCAATGTTGTCAATCAGCCAACAAGCAAAGAGGTAACGACCAATTTGAAAGTTATTGGAGGCTCTGACATCCACTATTTTATAGTTAGATTTAAAACTTCTTTTCTACTTTTTCTCTTCAGTCATCCTACTTGCATTCTCAAATTAATGTTTCTACTTGTTATAGGTTGCTGGTGGACCACGGTGTCATCGTACATGTTATTAAATTTTTGGATGATGGTCTTTCAGGCAAGGATTTATTGAAGGAGAATTTGATGCTGCTGTTCCATCTGTTACAGACGTAAGTTAGCTGCCATTGTTCTTCACTTCATTAAACATTTTCGGACTATAAATCACAAATACTAAAATAGTCAATGAAAGGATTAGTTAAGTGGTCAAGCAAGTCTATCTTATATGAAAGAGGACTTCAAAAGAAACAAAAATATGTACCAACTGTAGTGTAGCGGTTATCATACATGTCTACAGACCACGAGGCCCTGAGTTCAAGACTGGGTTGGGTAGACACACATTGCACCACAACTGGTTATCAAAGGTCGTGGACATTGACTTGGTTGTCGATGTTATGTCTGTCCGTAAGTCGTACCTGTGTTCTCGTCCGGGTCGTATTAAGCATTTCGTGATAGCATTGTTACTATCAATACGCAGGCGAAGACCCCGTCATTGTAATTGTGTGTTAACTCGTCGTCGCCAAACAAAATAGTAATGAAAGCATTCCAAAATCTGATTCCGTTAAGGAGATATCTAAGTTTCAATGTTTGGTATCATTTTGTGTAGTAACGACTGAAATCAGACTACTTGTGATGTAATAGCCTCAGATTCCTCAAAGTCTTTATGTACTCCATCATATTTTGTCCTGCAAGTTTGTGGCTTAAAAACCATGGGATATGTCAAAAAATTAGGAAAACTGAATCTAAGGAGGGTATTTATGACATACCACCTGAAGAAAGTTAGAGGGGAAATAATTTAAATAGTTTTTTTTTTAAATAAACTTTCTTTAAAATACATTAACAATTAGACTTAGGGCCTACTACACCAGTCATTTCTACAATGAACTTAAACTTGAGTATGTCCTTTAAAAGATTTTTGAACGTTTTCTTCACCACTTTGTTTCTTTTGAAGTCCTCTTTCATATAAGATGGACATGCTTGACCACTGAACAAATCCTTTAAATGGGAAAAATGATATATTCTTCAGAATTGAATAAGAGCCTTACATATTCTTAGAATATAACTTTTTAATGTAAATAATTACAAATCTTGAACCAATACAAGCAGTGGCCGGCTTCAGGATTTTGATGCCAGGGGGAAAAAGAGGGTTAGTTTTTAGCTCGACTATTCAAAGAATAGTAGAGCTATTCTACTAACCTTGGTGTCAGCATTGGTGTCAGCATTGTTGTCAATGTCAGTGTCAGCATCCGGTGAAAGTTTTGGTTAAAATATTTGGTTAAAATATTTGATTAAAAGTTTGGGGTTAAAGTTTTCATAACTTAGGTTGGAATGGTGTACATTCATGTAACTTGGCATAGGGGTAGAGGACACAGGTACTGTTCAAATAAGCATAATTGGGGGGGGGTTGTGTGTGCATTCTAATTAGCTTATTTGCATAACAATGAAAATATTTGTCAGGTTCAAGTTTTTGGTTCAAGTTTTCATAACTGAAGTTATGAATGGTGTACATTCATGTAACTTGGCATGGTGGTAGAGGACATGGGTACTGTTCAAATGACCATGATTTGGGGTTGTATATGCATACTAATTAGCTTATTTGCATAACAATGAAAATATTTGTATCTATGATATCTCTTAAACAGTGGCAGCACCAGGAAATTGGTCATGGGGGGGCAACAAGGGGCAAATTTGTCTCGTGTCTCAAAATCCTATAAATTGGGAAAATATGTCACTTTACAAAGTTTTCTGGGGGAAAAGTGATCTCATGGGGGGAAAATTCCCCCTCCCCGTAGTGCCACCACTGCTCTTCAGGTGTAAAGTACATATTAATTAGGTTATTTGCATAACAATAGACTTTTGTAGAAAATATTTAACCTGAGATAATAACTTCGTACTTGGTACAGTGGTAGATGGCATTGGTACTGTTCAGTTGAGTATGATTGGGGGTTGTGTGTGAATACTAATTTGCTTATTTGCATAATAATGAAAATGTTTGTATCTATGATATCTCTTAAATTAAAGTGGTTGTGGGATATTGTTTACACAAATGATCATATATGTGAATAGCATTGTCTACACTCATTGGTGAGGTGTAGTGTGCAGAATAATTAGGTTATTTACATAACAATATACTTTCGTATAAAATATTTAACCTGAAATAATAACTTGTACTTGGTACAGGGGTAGAGGAAATGGGTACTGTTTAAATGAGCATGGTTAGGGATTTTGTGTGCATACTAATTTGCTTATTTGCATAACAATGAAAATATTTGTATCTAGGATATCTCTTAAATTAAAGTGGTTGTGGGGATTTTGTTTACACAAATGATCATAAATGTGAGTAGCATTGTCTACACTCAATGGTGAGGTGTAGTGTGCATATTGATTAGGTTATTTGCATAACAATAGACTTTTGTACAAAATATTTAAACTGAGATCGAACATGTATGACAGGCGAGACTTACTAACTTCACATTTCTAGTTTTGTTGTGATATTGGCATTCCTGACATGAATAGCAATCAAAATGTTTGTCTTACCATGAATAAAGAAATAACAGTTTCCTCGCTTTTAAAGAATTTTAAATTAGGAGTTTGGGAAATATAAACAATAAGTGGAATGTGGGATAGAAGATGACATGATAAAGTAGCTGAAGGAATTAAGATGAGAGTAGGATTTCATGTGGGACAGAGTGGAATTGTATGTAGAGCAGGATGGGGTGGGATGTTGGTCAGGATTCGTTGGCATGTTGAACAGGGTGGGTTGGCATGTAGAACAGGGTGGGTTGGCATGTGGAACAGGATGCGTTGGCATGTGGAACAGGGTGCGTTGGCATGTGGAACAGGGTGGGTTGGCATGTGGAACAGAGTGGGCGACATGTGGGACTAGGTGGAATGGCATGTGGTGGTGTGTCATCTGAATTTTAGTTGTGATGGCATGTGGGTCATGCAAGTGGAATGACATACAGTGTCTGGTTTTCAGGTGTAATTGCATTGAGTATAGACATGGGATGCCGTTTGGGACAGGTTGGGATGGAATGTGGGATAGTCTGGAATATGTATTATTAGCGGTGAGGGGATTTGTATCGTTTCCAATGTCTAGTTTGTCATACATTACGCAATATTGTTTCGCATAATTTTGCCTGATGTTGTTGTACATTTTTCATGCTGTTTGACTTTGCTTAACACACATATTTTCTTAAATTGGAAGTTGTATCACAATCCAGGATGTAGTTCTGGGAATGTGTAGGAATTGTGGGAGGGTACAGGTTGGAAAGGGGACTTATTGACATTCTTTCATTGACATTGGCAAGTCAGGGCCTCTCCTTTCTTTATTGTTCAATTGATAGAACTAAGGTGTTATAGTAATAAAGACTGCTAGCCTTTACATGTTTTCTCAGTCACTGGGTGAGGTAATCTTGAGCTTTCTTTTGTCTTCAAATAACTGGGAAAACTCAGAGATATTTTGAAGCTTGTAGTAAAATGTTGTGAAAATTACCAAAGCAAATGAAAATGTAAGTGCATCTTTCAAAGCTAAAGTAATTTGAAATCACCTGCCCCTGCTACCCTATTTCTGTATATACTTCCCTCAATAAGCCCATTCTCTATACTAGCTTTGAATAGTCGAGCATACTGTCCTTCCAACAGTTCTTGTTTCTTATGGGGAGCAGGGAAATGTACATTCATCTATTCTTGGTATGTTTGGTATATAGATTTCAGAGAAAAGGTGTGGGGAGCAAAACAGTCTCATGGGGAGATGTGCCCCTTACCCCTCAGCACTGCCACTGATAAGGGGAGATCAGATATGTTGCATGACAATCTTCAATTTTTTCTCAGAGATGAGGTAGCAAGTCTGTTTGTTGACAACGCAGGAGTCTCGAAGCTTGTAAATTGTTTTTTTCATGTAACCCAGGCTGAAGGTGACTACAGTGATGTGAGTAAATTCAGTTCATTGTCTTTATTTTGTCATATTTTAAAGAAAAATTCTAAGCCTCACCCTCCCAACTTTCAGACATAATTTTGTTTTAAATACATATTTTTGAAAAACATTATCTCCTACTTTGTTGAGGTAAAGTATGCACCTTGCCCACCCCTCCCCATCCCCATGTGCAGGATTTGAGTGAGGCACCCCCCCCCCCTTCCACCACCACCACACACACACTTTTTTCCGAGTTTGTATCTTTTATATTTTGAATTTTTACATCTTAGCATGATTTTGTGGTTTTTCCCCACTTTTGACTTTGCCCCCTCTTCCTTCTCTTTCATTAGGCAAATCACATGGTTATGATCTTTTTTAGTTTAAAGGTAAACATTGCCATAAAGATATTTTTATTACATGCATGTACAGAATTGTTTTAAAAGAGAACATTTTGTAACATGCCCGGACTTGTGACTGGATTTCATAGTTTATATGAATTTTACATGATTAATTGAGAATCGTTTTCAAGTATGTTCATTTTACCGAGTGCATAAACATTTTTTAAAAACAAGCAACTAATCACAACAGTTTTTCAAAAATTGTGAACAGATAAGGAATTATTGTATTTTCAATGAAATCTGTATTTTCGCGCGAGTGTAATAGTGAACACACAATTACAATGACGGGTCGGCATATTATTAATGGTTATGATAGTAACAATGCTATCAGGAAAACGCTTAATACGAATGACGAGAACACAGGTAACATGCCCGACTTGGACAGACATAACATCGACAACCAAGTCAATGATTAACGGCCTTTGATAACCAGTTGTGGTACACTGGCGTTCTACCCACCCCAGGATTGAACAACAGGGCCTCGTGGTCTGTAGACAGGTATGATAATTGTACACCACAGTAGGTAGAAAGGTATTTTCCACTGCCTGAGATAAAGTTTTTTGTTTGTTTTTTCATGTATGCACCACAGGTATTAACTCCAATAATCCGCTGCTTTGGTAACCTCTGCTGCATTTGTGAAAAAAGCATTAGTTTGATTACGGATGATGGTCGCCTTTTAGGATCGTGTCAGCCGTTGCTCCAACCCTCCCAGTACAAACACATCATAAAGGAGACACTGTGGTTGCTTAGTAACTTGACAGGTGGGTGATTTCTGAAGATAATCTAGACCAGGGATATTTTCTAAAAAAATATTAACAAGGGGGCACTGGTTCACTTATTAAAGTAGAGAGGTACATGAACAAAAATGTTCATCTTTTGGCTAAAAAATATTGACAAATTATGATTTTTTTTTAAACACAGAAAAGAAATATATTGTATATATATATAGAATATTTCAAATAAATGTGAAAAAAAATTGAAGAAAAAAATGTATTTGCAATTGAGCCTTTATTCTGTCCTTACCTACAACCTCAAAGTCTACAACCACGACTGGCCCTTTTTAAGGGGCTATGCTTGTTGGTCCTATGTTTTCCCAGAGGCATGGGGAGCAGGGGGGGGCAAGCTGCCCCCTAAGCAGATTTTATCTTCCTGGTTGCATGATTTCTGCTCAATTGGGAGATGACATTGGGAAATTATTAATATAAAATTGAAAACTGTGATAACATTCTTGGATATGTTAGTCAATTTTCCTAAAAATTGGCCGATATTTTCTGAAAACTGGCTAAATTTTCCCAAAACTGACCAAATTTTCCTAAAAACTGGCCAAAATTTCCCAAAATTGAAGAAAACATTCCATATACACAGAAAAATATACAGAGACAGAAAATTAGCCAAATTATTTTGAAAATGAAGGAAATTATTAAAAATGAAGGAATTTCTCCGAAATTGACAGGGATTTCCTGATTAGCAGCAACTTTTAATGAAAATTTGTTAATTAACCAGTGCAATTTTTCCACAATTTGGGTTTTTTTCCCCCCCTGAAAGGTGACCCTACCTACACCCCCTATGTTTGCCCATGAATTCAAATTAATGTTGCAATGCATTGAAGTCCAAAAATATTGTTACATTCTCTTTTTTATGCCCAATTTTAAAATACACTCTGAATTTTGGATATAATTTTCTGTCATAAATTTCAGTCACTGAAAATCATCAGACTGTTTTCTCCTGCTAAATTTGTTATTGAGAGAATGATGGGGATTAGTTCAAAATCTTGAATTCTTTCCTAAATCACTGAAAATGATGAGAAAGTAGTTCTGCTAGAGTTGTATTGGGAGCATGGCTAAGAATAAAGCTGAAGCTAAATCCATCCGAGCCATTAGGCTCATTATGCTTATTCCTGATTTCCATGGCCCAAGCGGATAAGAGTACATGATTCCCCCTGGACGGGACACCAGTCGCCAGTCCATCGCAGATTAACTCCCCAGCAGTGCTGGTAGTCATTTTAAAGCTGAGTGGACTGAAGCAAGTAGAGTAAATTGTCTTGCTGAAGGACACAATGTAGCGCTCACGACGGGAATCGAACCCGGTACCTCTCAAATACGAGCATGACTCCTTAACCACTGAGCCACAGCACCTGATAAGGAGCATGGCAAAGAATGTAAAGCTTTTTGAGTCAGAATTTGCTGCACCACTTCAAAGAATTATAAACAGATTAACAAAAGAAAATACCCAGGGATTAAATTTTTGTAAATGCATCACAAAATTTATATAAGATATGCAAATTTATGCTTAGATTTAGATATATGCAAATTGGCATCAAATTTTGACCTTGTTTTGCATTTTTGTTCATTGTGTCATAAATAAGGTTTCTGACAAATATCATGTGTTATCAGGGATATGTTACTTTGGTAACTCTGTTTGCACTTTGGTAACATCCCTGGTTATATATTGTTTTTTGGGGGTTTTTTTCTTTCCATTCAGTATTACCAGCTTCGTGTCAGCAAGTATGTCATCTTGGCCTACACTGTGACATCATATCATGTCTGAAATATGCAGATGAAATCAAGAAAGAGGTATGTTATTAAGTCTTTTTTTTCCATTTCATTGTGCTCATCAATGAATGAGGGTATGGTAGAGAATTTGGCATATGCAGCTGTAAGAGTTTTAAATTGGGGGAGGGGGTCAAAACAAGATGAGGGGGAATGAACATCCTATTAATTATTCATATAATTCAAACATGTTTATATTTATTACTACACAAAAAAACAACAGTGATTAGCATTGTTGGTGGGTAATTGCATCCCTTGCCGCTATCACAAGCCATTCAATCTTTCCATTTCAGCATGCTCATCAATGAATGAAGATGTCATATGGTAGGGAATTTGGCTAATGCAGCTGTAAGAGATTCGAATTGGTGGAGGGGAGGGGGTCAAAACTTGATGAGGGGAAATGACGCCATTTTAATCATACATATGAATCTCAAACATGTTTGTATTCATTATTACAAAAACTAATGATTAGCAAATCTTTGGAGGGTATTTGTACCCCTTGCCCTTATGACAAGCCACCCATGAATGTTGGTACCATTGGAATATGCTCTTTTCAAACTCTAGGGCAGAAGTGGAGACAGTGGAGTGTACATCCTCCTGTTGGCAGCGATGGCTGAAGCACGGGACGAGGAGGACAGTAGGCAATGGGGGGCACTGCCCCTGTTCCTAGAGTAAGGGGATCAGACATGAGAAGGAGGTGCCCTTTTAAAAGTTATTTTAAAAGCAGATTTGTGCAATGTGAAGAGGGTATCTGTGAACCAAGCTCACTTTTGGGACATTCTGTTGTTTTTCAGATTTTTGATCAAATTTGGAGAGAAAGTGAGTCAAACAACCTTGTTCACACCACCTTCCCGTCCTCATGATACACTCATATCTTTCTATTTTTACCTATTAGTACTTTTACAATACACAAACAGAAAAGCTAATCCATCATTTCACTTTTCTGAGTTTCCTGAGGTTTTTCTCATATTTTTTTTTTTTTTAAAGGCCATCACATGCTTGTGCAATCTTGCCTACCAAGGTCCAATCTTTAACGACATGCTGCTTTCGCAATCGCTCATGCCAGAGGTGGTCATCCTGTTGAGGGCAGCAGACATAGATCTTCTGACGTCCACTCTATGTCTCTTAGAGCTTCTGTTGAGACAGTCATCAGAGGTGTGTATATAACTGTATAAGTGATGTTTTACAAACAGTTCATTTTGTCCATCTCTTTCATTTTCAGGTTTTTCAGGTTTGTATCTTACTGGTGACTGTTTTGAGAAATAGAATGTTGATATGTGTTTGTTTACTTTCCACTCTGTGGTGGATAGAGAAAGAGGTGCCCTCCTCAGCAGTAGCAAAAGGTTTAAACCTCACATTGTTGTTATACCTGGCCAATATCATGATTTGTCACAAAGAGGGAGGGGCAGAGACCCTTTAAGAGTGGGATAGTTTACCCATGATCCACTTGGCCTTGTTTTTATTTAATTTTTTTTATTTCATGCAAATGGGGTACATACCTTCTCAAGGGCAGTAAATGCCCAAAGCATTGCCGAAGCAAGTTTTTTTTTTTTTCTTTGCAAAGCTGTATCAGTAATGGAGTATCTTTCCCAAAACGCCTCATTTCCCGTGATAGAAAAACACTTTAGTCTTAGTACTAATATGTCTGAGGAATATGATTTGCTCAGCAAATGACATGTTACTTCATCAATGAAATTGTTTTCTTTATTTAGTATAAAAGTTTATCAAATTTTATCTTTTCAGGGCAAGGAACAATATTTTGACTGTCATGGTTCCACATTATTGGAGGCCTTGTGTTTCCATGACAACCCTGTTATTCAACAACGAGCAAATGATCTTCAATGTCATTACTTTCAAGAGGATATAAAAGATAGCTAGCGGTGGATGGAATGTTATTGAAATACCTGTGAGAACAATCAGCTGTTGAAATTATGGATAGAATGGTGAATGTGGATCATGATGCGTTAATGGGATTCCAAAATTATTTCGGGACATTTTATTATTGCTAATAAATAGATATTTTGTGAGCGATAGATATAATACCATTTACATTTTCATTTCAATATTTTAGTATCCTTATATCAAAGGACCTTTTGGATATGTAAGTGATTACTTACATTGTCATAGACAGGGGTGGACAAGCAGGGTACTCACCCAGGGGCCACCATGTAAGGAACCCCCCACAATTTATCACAATTTGTTTTTATATTGAATAACTTAGTAAAGGAAAAGCATAAGTTAAGACTAATATTCTAAAGAGGGTCTCAGGCCCCACCTAAGAGCCCCACTTTCCCAAACCAGCCCTGGTCATGGACATAGTTTCCTGCTTTTTGACGAGTTCACAGTTACAGCCTGCTCTGCATGCGCACAAGGATGTATCACCTTCAAGTTGCGAGTAAACAAACCAACCAGCTTGAGCACATGGCAAAATATGCTTTTGGTTTGCGTAGTATTATCGCACGTTGTTTAGAAATACGCACATTGTACATGGCCTAAGATTATAGTTTTGGCCCTAAATTTCAAGTTTTTCCGATGACTTAATATTACCTAGAATACTCAAAGTAACATAACATATTAAGAAAAAGATAAATTCGAAGCGAGAGAATTTTGAATAAATTGACTTTTTTTTTTTTTATCATTACAGTTGATAGGAATATTGTTTGTTTACTCGCATCTCAAAATGGTGGACGGAAGTGTGAACTCGTGTATTCATCTAAAGAAGATGGGATCCTCACTGACATATGTTGAATATCAGGCGGACATGCTTTAGCCAAGGTGTGTCACATGCACCAAAGCTACAGTGACCAATGGGATCACTGAACATGGCTCAAAGTGACCTTTTGAGCATCATCGAAGGATATTCTCTCAAATTCTTGATCATGTAATCAGTTGGCCTCCCGGGTAGTTGAGTAAAATCCACAAAAAATGATGTTATTTTTAACTTGGGTTAACATTATAAAAGTTAACCCAACAATACATTGGAAAGATATTCTGCTGAAAAAAGACTTCTGCCTTCTCGCTGATATACACTGAACATGTTTTAGCCAAGGTGTGCTACATTAATCAAAGCTACAGTGACCAATAGGATCACTAGACATGGCTCAATACCTTTTGAATGTCTCAGATAATAAGAGGCTATCAAATAACTTAGCATAAGATAGGTTAACATTGTAAGTATTAATTTATGCAATTATGACTAAATGTGCATAGATGAATGAAAGGGTTGAATAAAAGGAGTAAATATTCAAATGTGGTTTGTTGCTTTAATTCCACCTTTAATGTTCATCTAAAAAAGATGAACGCCCTCACTGATATATATTGACAGGACATTTTAGCCACATTTTTGTGTCTACCTACTGTGGTGTAGCGGTTATCATACATGTCTACAGACCACAAGGCCCTTGTCCAAAGCCTGGGTTGGGTAGACACGCCTGAACACCACAACTGGTTATCAAAGGCCGTGGACATTGACTTGGTTGTCGATGTTATGTCTGTCCGTAAGTTGTTCCTGTGTTCTCGTCCGGTTGTATTAAGCGTTTCGTGATAGCATTGTTACTATCATAACCGAATACACAGGCGACGACCCCGTCATTGTAATTGTGTGTTCACTCACTCGTTGTTGTTGAACCAAGGTGTGTTACATTCACCAAAGCTACCGTGACCAATGGGATCACTGTACTTGGCTTAATTTACTTGAATGTTTTCAGATGAAAAGAGTATTAATCTATGCAATTATGGCTGATTAAGGAAAGAGTTTACCTGTTTACATTGTACCTAGATGAATAAATGATTGAATAAAAAAAATTAAAAGTCAAACATTGTTCGTTGCTTTTATTCCACCTTTGATATTTATCTAAAGAAGATGAACATTCACACTTATATACATTAAATATCAGGGAGGACATTTTTTAACCAGTGAAAATTGTCAAATTCCCCAAAGATGATTCAATGAATGCTTGCCCTTTGAATGTTTTTATACCATAAGAGGTAATCAAATAGCATGACATAGGTTAACATTATAAATCTTAATTTATGTACTTATGACTAAATGAAGAGATAGTTTGCCTGTTTATATGAACAGATGAATAAAATACCACAAAATTGGATTGTGAAATTTAATTGATACACAGTGGCGTAACACAGTGGGGCTACACCGGTGCAGAGAACCCAGCAAAATAAAATCAAAATCAAGTGTAAAATATCAATATACAAATTAATCAATTTCCTAAGGAACTAAAACAAAATGTCTAAGATATTTTTGAAAAAAAGAAGTTTTCTTCATTTTTGGAAATTTTCCTTCATTTTGGAGAAATCTGCTTCAATTTTCGTGAAATTTTCTTTCGCTAAATAAATCAAAAACAAGTGTAAAAGATCAATATGAAAATTAATTAATTTTCTAAAGAACTAAAACAAAGTCTAAAATATTTTTAGAAAAAAGAAGTTTTCCTCATTTTTGGAAATTTTCCTTTATTTTGGAGGAACCTGCTTTAAATTTCTCAGTAAAATTTTCTTCCTTTTGGGAAGCCTTTTTCAATTTTCAACAAGTTTTTGTTTTTTTTTCAATTTTTCTTCATTTTGGGAAAATCTTTAATTTTCTTAATAATTCCCTCATTTTTATAAAATTTCCTTCATTTTCGTAAAATTTCTTCATTTTTGTAAAATTTCATTCATTTTTATGAAATTTCCTTCAAATTTTGTGAAATCTTCAATTTTTTAAAATTCCTTATTTTTGGAAAATTGTCTTCACTTTTGGGTAATCTTTTTCGATTTACATATTTTTTAGTTTTGTTGAGACAAAAATGAAATCTGCCCCCCCCCCCTCCTTCCTTAATGTCAAATATCTTCCTACGCCACTAGAATTGATAAGATGTTGAGTTTTTAGTTCAGATGTAATAATATCAGGAACCTATGCGGTCATGATGGCTGTGTGTGCGTGTATGTGGCGGCCAGCTCATAAACGCGATATCTCAATTCACTGGAATCATGTCATATGTAGTACACAGATGGTCCGTATATGTGCCCTATTGTTTTTCATTGTGATGTTATGCATATTAATGAGTTGGGGGGCTTAAATAAAAACTCTTGAAATGTTTATATTTTAATATCCGTGTGTCTGTTTTGTTTCATATTTGGTTTAATTATGATGTTAGCTAGTGTGTACATGTTCATGATGTACAAACGTTGAATTTTATTATTATCCATAGTGGGCGGGGCTTAATATCATTTTGCTGAAAAAAAGCTTGTAAACAAGATATCTCAAGATTGGTAAACTGGATTCATGTCATGATATTATGCATATTAATGGGATTTAATGCAAAACTCTTGAAATGTTTATATTTTAATAACTGCATGTTTCATATTTGGGATGATTATGATGTTAGCTGGTGTGTACATATGTGTGCATGGTATAAAAATTGTTGAATTTCATTGATATGAGTAGTGGGCGGGGCTTACATGATTTGTTGAAAAGAGCTTGTAAACATAGTACCTCAAGAACTACATGAGATTCAGTTTATATGTGGTACACATCAATAGCCTGTGATCTGTAGATGTGCCCTATTGTTTTTGATGGTGATATCATGCATATGAATGAGTAAAGCTTAATGTAAAAGTCTTGAAAATTTCATTTTTTATCAACCCCATTTCATGTTTTGTTTCATATTTGGGATAGTTATGATGTTAGCTTTAAAATTGTTAAAAATTAATGTGCATATTGGGCGGAGCTTAATGTCATTTTGCTTAAAAGAGCTTGTAAAAACAGTATCTGAAGAACGGTAAACTGGATTCATGTCATATGTTGTACACAGATAATCCATGGTTTGTAGATGTGCTATATTTTTGGTGGTAATATCACGCATAATCATAAGTGGGCAGGGCTACAGTAAAAATTTAGAAAAAGTGATGAATGAGCAAATATATCCGTTTTGTGTCATATTGGGCATGATAATTTTGTTGTTTATTGTATACATACTTTGGTTATCAGCAGATGTCATTAGTATGCATGGTGGGCATGGCTAAATGTGAAAGTGCTAAAAGATGTAAACACCATACTGTATTTCATAAACGATATATCGGATTTATGCTATATCAGGTACACAGATGGGTCATGGTCTGTACATTTATGTTCTAATGTTGTGCTAGTGATGTCATAAATATTCATAAGTAGGCGAGGCCTACTGCCAAATTCTTGAAATAGAATAATGAGCAACTGTTTTTGCATTATACTTGCTATGATATTGTTGACATGACTCGGCACCATGCTGACAACATCATACTTAGGCACTTTAGTCAGGCAAGATGTAAAATGTTGGATGTATTAGAGATATATCTTCAGCATGCCCAATTCAGTTAGATATCCAAACAATGTTCTGGGACTGCCGACTTGGCATGATGCTGACATCATCATACTAGTCACTCACTCGGGCAGATATGTAAAATATCAGATGTACTGTTAAAATCAGACTCTCAATCGTGCCCGAATTGTATAGATATAAGAGTCGATGATCATGGGCCATATTTGGGCATCAAAAACTGGACCTCGCCTCCTGGACTTTATCAGAGCTACCATCAATTACATTTCAGATTTTTGTGGTAATTTTTAAATTTCTCAATTTCAGAAGAAATTTCTTCTCGGCTTGTTTTGAAATGATAACTGAAATGCTGATCTCAGAAGATTTTACAGAGGGAGGCTCGTCTCAGTAAAATTGTACAATGGAAATGGGATGCGAAAATTTGACGTCACTTTCAGCTGTGAACCAAGATCCATGTACTGTCTGTTTGTACATCAGAACTCCCTGATCAGACAGTGACACGTTCGTTGTGTGTGTGCAGCGAGTTTCACGCCGGTGCATATTGTTACTGTGACGAGAAACTTGGGTTTTTTCCAATGCGATTGTCAGATAAAAAAGCGAAAGTGCAGCCACCCAAGTAATATGACATTAAGTAACCCATTGCAGCACAGGCTTGTCACATTTCATTTTATTCTTATTCTAAGTTAATCCGTTTGCTTAAAGTTCCAATTTCTTTTGTTGCCCTTAGTTTAGCTTTTTCTTATTCCCTGTATCACGCCCATAATGAAAATATGTCACTTGTAATATGATAGCCGTTTTGAGCAGGTCAGACTCAAGAGGAAAAGATTGGAGAATATATCCTAGTTACCCAGCAAAAACATGATGAACTCCTGTGTTTTATTGTTATTATCTGCCTATGGCATGCGTATCCACTCTTACATGATTTTATGTTACTACAATAGTAGTCAGTAGATGAAAGATACATAATAATAAAAAAAAGGATAAAAAGCCAAATTGAAGTAAATGATTCTACTGGGGCTCGAATTTACAACTATTGGTTTGAAAAAATTCCAAAATCCATCTCCCTAACCAACAGCGCTATCACATGTGTTAACCTTCACTGAGTTTTTAATAGATATATATCTTGAAGTTAGAGACAACGAAACGTGTAGCAATTTGTTGTAATTTCAAAGAATTTGAATGGAATTGTAAATATTGTGTCCATATTACAATTTTCGCTTCTTTAAGATTATAATTTGAAATTGTCCTTTTTTTATCTTTTTCATCACTTCCATTTTGGAAATTTGTGTTGATTTTAAACCATTTTCTGGCATCAAAAGCAAGAAATCTTTAGAGTTTTGCCACTGGACCACTACCAAGGCTTGGCCCATGAACCCATAATTTGCCCAAATTTTCTCAGTTTATTTGCATGGGAAATCTTCGACGATGACAATGGTGGTGGTGGGGTGGGGGTGGTATGGAGGTTATATGCCCGAATGTTCTATATTGTGTGTTGTGTGATTGTATATCATTTTAAAAATAAGTCTGGCAAATACACATTTCCAGGGAAATGCTCAATTGTTCTATAATGTGTGATTGTATATCATTTTATAGGTCTGCTGCCTTCGATCTCAAAACACGAACTAAACTTAGAATTACAAGAACTCGGCAGTCAACTTAAACAGTTGTTGGGCAATGTTCTATTGACTAGATTACATGACTAGCCTCAGCCAATCAAGAAGCAACAAGTATGACTCTTACTGTTATTTGCATGAATCCCTGGTGCTTCATGAAATACCAGCCAAATTAGCATAACTGAGGGTTCGATGTAAACACTTGAGATAGAGGAAAACAATAGAATTACAGGCTATGAAGTATGCCGTCCAACCAGTGACAATAGACCTGGTCAATTTAGGAATTTTGAACCCAGAAAAGTAGGTTAACAAGCTGCAACAGCCAAAAACATGCAGCAATAACAAGCTACCTAACACGAGGGTAATCTTTCACACAAAATCAAGTAAGAGCAATACGAATGAAAACAATGACTATTACAATGTAAAGAATACATTAACATTTACTATAAAATGAAATAAAAACATAACATAACGAGTAAAACCAAAGAGCTTCCACACATGTGTGGAAGCTATTTGGTAAAACAAAATTAAAAAAGGATTTAACCTACCCTCTTGCAGAACAAATTTATCATTGTCTTTTTAATTGTGAATGTTGCATCTGAAAAGAAACAAGACTACTGAGGCTGCAGCGTGGTTTCTCAAAATCAACATGTAGGCAAGAATAATGACCAACTTTTCAGAAATTGACACAAAGTTTTTTGTGGTCTAGTAATTACCCTTACAAACATGTCTCAAAATAGGTACTTTATGAGGTGAAGGCTAAATGGAAAGGAAAGACATTTAAGACTTTTATCTCTGAAAATGCATAGTAGTTTGATTGTGGTCTCACAACATAGAAAAAGGTGGAAAAAATGTATCCTTTAGAGAGGGAGGCCTTACTCAATCAAATGGCACTTGAGGCTTTATTGTCAAATTTTAATTGCAAAAATCTTGAGTAATATTATCATATCTTTGAAATTACAAGACCTCCGCGAGATACAAGTGTAATATGGTGTGTAATTAGTTTCTTGACTTAGGTATGGTAACGGTACCCATTCACGAAAATTAACCAATCACCGACTTATACTAATTTGAACTGAAAATGATTTGGTCACATCTTTGATCGCATAGCAATATGGGAGTGGAAGGGGGTTTGGCTGAGGATCATGCTGCATGGAGTCCATGCTTAACAAACAACCAGCTCATACCATTTTGAACCAATAATGATTCATTCACTTCTTTGATCACATAGCAACATGGGATTTGGGAGGGGGGGGCAGGTGGTGGAACAGGTTGTCTTGAGTCCATGCTTAACCAAACTCCCGACTCAACCAATTGAACCAAAATGAGTTGGTGACATCTTTAATCTTATAGCAACATGGATGTGTGTGTGAGGGGGGAGGGGGGGGGTGAGGGGGATGATGGAACAGGCTGTCTGGAGCCCATGCTTAAGCAAACCCCTGACTCAACCAATTGAACCAAAATAAGTCGGTCACATCTTTGATCACAGAGCAGCATGGGCGGAGGGGGGGGGGGAGCTGGGGGAATATGCTGTCTTGAGTCCATGCTTAATTAAGCCCCCAACTCAACCAATTGAACCAAAATGAGTTGGCCACATTTTTAATCACATACCAACATAGAGATGTGGGAGGGGGACTGGGGAACATGCTGTCTTGCGTCCATCCTTAAACACCCCCCCTACCAATTGAACCAAAATGAGTCGGTGGCATCTTTGATCACATAAGCAACCTCTGGGAACATGCTGTCTTAAGCCCATGCTTAACCAAGCCACTCACTTTACCAATTGAACCAAATTTAGTTGGCGGCATCTTTGATCACTAAACATGGGGTGGGGGACTGGGGAACATGCTGTCTTGAGTCCATGTTTAATCATGGGAGCCTTTGCTTAACCAAGCCCCAGACTCAACTAATTTAACCAAAATGAATCAGGTCACATTTTTAATCATGGGGGGTGTGTGGGGGAGGGGGTGGGGTGGAGGCTAGGGAACATACTGTCTGTAGTCCATGCTTAATCATGATGACCATGCTATAAACCCCAACTCAACCAATTGAACCAAAATGAGTCGGGTCACATCATTTTATCATAATAGCAACATGGGGTGTGTTGGGTGAGGTGGTTGATGGAACAGGCTGTCTGGAGCCCATGCTTAACCAAATCCCTAACTCAAACCAATTGAACAAGAATGAGTTGTTCACATCTTTGACCACAGAGCAGCATGGGTGTGTGTGGGGTGAGGAGGCTGATGGAACAGGCTGTCTTGAGTCCATGCTTAACCAAGCCCCTAACTCAACCAATTGAACTAAAATGAGTTGGCCACATCTTTGATCACATATCAATATAAGGGTGTGTGCGAGGGGGGACTGGGGAAACATGCTGTCTTGCGTTCATCCTTGAACACACCTCCAACCTCGACTCTACCAATTGAACCAAAATGAGTTGGTCACATCTTTGATCACATAGCAAAATGGGGTTAGGGGAGCTGGAAGCTCATCCTGTCTGGGAGTCCATACTTAACGAAACACCAGACTCATAACAACTGATCCAGAAAATGGGGATGGGGTGGGGAGCTGGGGCCCATGCTGTCTGGAGTCAATACTTAACAAAACACCCGACTTATAACAAGCCGAAAGGAGTCAGTCACATCCTTAACCACATAAAAATATGGGGGTGTGGGAGAGGGCTGGGGGCACATGCAGTCTGAGACCATGCTTAAGTAAACACCCATTTCAAAACCAATTACACCGAAAACTTGAGTCAGTCACTTCTTTGATCACATAGCTAAAATTACCATATAAGCAATGAAAATCAGTGGCTTCATTTACAGATAAGGGACAGGGGGAGTTGGGAGTGGTGGGGGAATGACCCTGAGATTTAACCACTTAATGTAGTTTAAAACCAATACCAATGATAATAATTATAGTAAAAATCGCTGCTTTGGTTTGGACCTCCACTGAAATTAACATCATGGCCCAACTTAATGATAAAAGGACCAAGTGATATAAGATAAATATAAATTAAGATGAACATTGGGTCCACCGCAAGTCACAAATACGTCTTGATTAACTCTTAGTGGTTTTAATACCATCCCAGTCCCAGTCAAGTGTCTTAAGGCCAATATGATTGGATGGTTCCACTTTGGCCACGATTGCAAAAAAGTACTGTACAGTGTTTAGAATGTACCCATGACTCATAAAAACATATTAAACCTTCAAAAGTTATTTTATATAAGGGCATACAGAGTTATTGACATTAGAACTGTAGCATCACTATATGGATTCTAAAAACTGATATACGCATCATTATCGGGGACTTCAAACGATGGCGCCAACAAACAAGTACATCATTTAGCCCCCTTGTGTAATAGGCACACGTTTCTACGTGATCAAAAAGCTTGTATGAAATAGGTTGTAAGAGTAATGAGAAGTCCCGTCACCTCATTCACATTCACGTCAAAACATTTTCTTTTCGCACTCTGTTTCTGTATGAATTTACGAACTTACTTAACAACTTACGAAAACAAATACACATACAAAATGTTATACAAAATGCACTTTACTGATATATGTTTCCTTGATATCATTAATACATTTGGAAAATGATCTTATACATTGATTTTGATGAAAATAAAGAGGTTTTTACATTATAATGCTTGTATTTGATAATAAAGGAACCAATGGATTATCCACCGGTGCTTGCAATGGTTGTAGCCAGTGTGGGTGTGGATGGGTGCGAAGGAGGGAGGGGGAAGCATTGGTGGACGGTCAGCAATAAGCCGGACCCCAATTGGGCTTAAAAAGTTGATGAAAAGAAGGATTAACCGTGAATATAACATTTATTCGAAGATTTTTGCTTAACATATCTAAATGATTTTGATATAATAATGAAGATGTTTTTGGTTATATCTATTTGCTGTGTTTGGTTATGAATGAACAGGTGGGTTGAATACCGATCCACGTTTATAGTCCGTTAGGTGTGTGGGTGCACGTGTAGCGGGGAAAGAGTCGGCGAATTAGACGGGACTCCGCTAGATCCAAAACGTTGATAAAACAAGACTAGTAACCATATGCTCTTGAGGTTTTTTTGTTTTACATGGGTATCTCCCAAATCATGGACATGTAATATGACATCTCCCTGCCAGAATACTCTTTCATAATTGTTAATCTCTAGCTGGAAACATGTTATGTCGTAATGGAATAAAAAGGAAGGTTGCCAGATTAATAATAAGAAAACTGAAACAAGTGAGAATATTGAAATATTAGGGGGCCTATAGCAATTGGTTTAGATCTTTTCCATTGATATCATATCTAGGTCTTTTGGATCATGACCATATTTCATTATTCTGAGCTACTAGTACGGGAGAAGTTAACTTCCAACTGTCCAGCACTCTATCCAGAAGTCAGGACTCACCACGTGTATTTCTGATGCGGAAGTCCGTCCACCTCAAAATGAAGTTTGTGTGAGAGATTCCGCACACAAGCGTTTCGATCTTGGCGACAAAAACAAACTTGCCACAATACTTTCAGGCATATGTGCATATTATCACTATACCAGACTGCCAGATCTAGACCAAGTAGTCTTACTCGGGCCGCTCTGCGCCAACGCAACACTTGGTACAATTCTTTTACGCCGTATTACTAATCCAAACGTTATATAGAAGACCACGCTACTTAGACCAAAGTTTACATTTTACAAACTCTAATCAAGCTTCAAACTCATTTACTTGACATCAAGCCATCTGAATTTGGTGCGCAAGTATACGAGAAAACAAATACGGTAACACATGTCCGCTACTGTGTTTTATGTATTACACCTTTATCGAGCTCTTATCCGAGAAAGTACCAGTAGGGGCCTACCTGCCCAAACTCGAACTTCTCCCCTTCCCACATTCGTCTGAAAAACTGTATCATATCCAAAAAGAACAGCGAAAAGTAAGACGCAGCATGTAGTAGTAATAACAAACAAGGTTTATGTTTTTGACTTGGCAAATGGCAATGGACCGGTGGTCGCAATCTCGGCTGAGAAAGGAGCAGAGTTGGTCAGTTGGTCGTAGGGCCTCCACTCTACTGCCCTACCATAAATCTAAACCTACAAAACTGTCATCAACAAATTATGAGATAACTTCCAAGGAGTTAGAAAAAGATGTATCACACTGTGTGATTAAAATTATGAATAACATATGGAAGCCACGAAGCTGAAAATCCTGAAGATCAGGAACGCTGTTTTCATGGGAACGCTGGAATGTGAACCATGTACGAGGTTGGTAAGACTTTAAGGAAATGCGTAATTACAATCGTGCCCAGCTTGGAATCAGTGAAACAAGATTGAGTTAGTGCAACAAAAACTGCTGACTGGGGTGATGTTGGTGTACCCGGAACCTCGGAATATGAGGCGGACAACGCAGCTACTGTAACGGGAGTAGATCTGATGTTGCACAATTCATCACAGAAGGTTTTACTTGGATGGGAAGCTCAAGGACCTAGTATCATCACTGTAACACGCATAGCCAAAAATAAAAGATACAGATTACTGCTATTCGGTGTTATACTTTTACAAATGACGGTGATCAATAATCCACAATGTTGTCCACAAGTTAAGTACCCAGAGCTACCCAGAGAAAGACGGCAACATTGTGATGGGAGAGTTGGTTGCCAAAAAGTGATGGGTAGGCTTGAGTTTGGGGATATGAAAAGAATGCGCCTAAGAAACTCCTGGCGACGTGACCTATTAGCGGAAACTCAGAAGTTAAGACCATACTTGAAATCTGATTGAGTGTATGGATGACAAGGATAGAAGAGAATGGGGAAGCTTTTATTCAACCTGTTTAAGGTTAATGCCCATGGAAGGTCAATACAAATAATACCTATAGCATGGCACGAATTCTGCGATAGTTGTCACGGCGAAAAGAAATCAGTAGCAGCTTTGATCTGATTGGATGACCAGGAAGTAATATTGAGCTCACTCTGCCTCCTAGATGCAGGAGTCGAAGATGTTTGAAATTGAGGAAAATTTGTTAAACTATAATATAAAAAATTTCATCTTTACAGTCTGAATTTGAATTTTTCTTCTAACACTTTTGCGCCCAAAGTCTCTCGCCCTAGTCTTTCATCGTGCTTGTCGTGTATACAACGACAACCAATCAACCAAATCACAAATGGCTTAATGAAATTGAATACCGAAACAGTCGACAATTTTGCCATTTCCGGCCACATAAGAAAAAACACATACGAGTAGTAGACGAGTGTGACGAAAACCATCGTCGATTCCTGTTGTTTTCTTTATCATGGGTACCTTCGCATTGTCCAGAGAAAAGATAAAACATCCAGGTTATGAAGAATTCTGCAGGGATCTCTTAATACGTTCAGTTTAACGCACGAATAGAATGATTGAATGTTAAGGGAAACAACGATCGGCCGTCTAGAGGTACTGCAGGAATCTCTCTAGCTAAATGATTATTTCTTTAATGGTCGCACCGCCGGAAATTATCAAGATACATCAAGCGTCAATACAATATTGCAAACACCCCCATCGGTCATCTAGAAAACATATATACAGACTCAGAACACCACAGATGTGAGAGTCTATGAAAGACCAGGGAAGACTAATCAAACAAACAAACTGTGCTTCTACTCATGGTAATCCCATTCCGATGTCAAGGAAAACTGTTCTGTTAGGATGTCTGCGGTGGCTAGTGCCAAAGAACGACATGAGTATACCAAACAAACTCTGAACGGGACTGGGTGACTTGCGAAATGATCAAAGTCATGGATATAAGTTACACGATACTTCACTTCGCCGACCCGAAGTACATCAAGAGAAACCTTTTGAGGAATACGAATCTCTCATAGGCAATCATTTGATAAACAGCGACGATCAAATTATCGCAAGTCTTACGCAAACATTTATCACGTTTTCAACAACCCTGTCCACGCACGCTTCAAAATCCATAGTTTGCAACGAGCACTAAATTCGGTGAGTTTGTCTTCTATTTTGGTACCGATTCAGTGAATTGTGTCCGTTGTCTGGTTGTTGTGATTCTGTGAGCTGTCGGCTCTTACCAGTGAATCGCGCTATGGAAAACAAAAGTTATCAGTGTGTACTAACATTGAATCTTTCTTCCATTTCACCTTTCTTTTCTTTGATTGAGTTAATCATGGCTTGGTTTAAACATGGCTTGTTGGAGTTGAAAAGAAAAAAATCTTGTGCGACTCCTTTTATTACGTTGACGAGATTCAGCGAATTACTTTGTCAGTTTGTGGCTAAAACGAAGAACTCATCATCAGTTGTCTTGATTTTAATTTGCATGCCTTCGTGTCCTTCTTCAACGTCTTGATTTTGCTTATCTATATTTTCGTTTATGTTTCAATACAAGATGGAACACGTACCTCGTTTATGCTGATTTCCAAAGAGGTCATGAGTGTGAGAAGATCACCCAAAGTGTTCCAGAATCCTGAAAAATGTATTGTTCAAATTCAATAGCCTCATTGCATTCAAAGAGACGGTCAATGCAAAGTTCTACCAAACTTACTTAGACTACCTCATGCATCGTCCGACGCTCGGTGGTCGGGTGCCACTTCTCTTTAAGGCTAACATTTCCCCCTTCTTCCTTCTGAGGTCCACCACTGAGGTTGGTGAGCCTTGTGAGGGAGGCCTTTAAACATGAACCGGCCAATTCCGCATGCGCCACATGCAGATCGTAGAGACACTGGAGGTAGTTTCGACTATTCTTTGATTTCCTCGTTGCTAAGAAAGTCACTCAATTTAATACCCAATATTTCAGTTCCTAATGCATTTGAGTCGAGCCGTCAAGCTTCTTCGCCTGGCTCTATTCTTAACACAAACTTCAGTTTGAAGTGTGCGATCTTCCATAAAACTTTCGCATAGACTAATAGAAGACACGTGCGAGGGTGATGTCATAACGATCATAACACCTGATTGATTTCCTGCTGTTTGATCCTCCCGTACTACTTGATCTACCATTCAGAATTAATGATTCTTGGACACAATCCTAAACGACTAAATTTTCTACCAATTTAAAAATCTAGAGAGCCAGCTAGTGATGGTGTGACCTCTATTGTAGTGGTAAATTTAGCCTCAGGATAGCGGCATATCGTGAGTAACTTTAACTATACATGGACAACGCAAATGCAAAAAGTTGCTTTTGCCTAAAAGTCACAAGGACAAATATTGTCAAGCGATCAATTTATGTAATCATATGAAATCATGTTCTAATTAATCTATACCTGACAGCCTGAAAATTGATGAATTGGTTAAAGAACTTTTGAAGTTTTTATAATCCTATTTAGAAGTTTGTAGGTGATTTTAAAAGGAATGAGGAGATAATCAGCGTAATGAAATAGAGATCGTGATAATATTACCTTTATTGTATTGGCTGATTGGTTGATGCTAATGGGTGAAAAATAAAAAGCAGGAAGATGCAGTTAATGGGTCACATGATAAAAGAAATACCTCGATGGGTATACCATC